>JAQFYC010003800.1:0-19446 GCA_034694165.1 Tomocerus mixtus
TATTTACATGTGCATTCTAGGTGATCTTTTCTTGTTGCCTAGCACACGTAGAAGGCCTGGAATATTTTCGTTAGGGAGGGCAAGTCCTTAGTATCTTCATATATTTGTACGTAATAAGGAACATTATATTTTTACTTCAGACAAGGTAAAAATTAAACATGTTTAACTGCGTAATATTCTAAAGTTAAAAAATTAATGGCATGTTACAAATATAATACTTTATAATATAATAATTTGTATAATACTGATATACTGCATACATCTTAATTATCCAAGACTACTAAACTAATATAGGAATGAAACGTTTACTATAAATACGTTTATATTTATAAATACACTTCCATATTATGTATTTCATTTTCTTGAATACCCAACGTTATTTGTTGGTTCTTAGATTGAACGAAACCATACCAGATCGTCAAATAATGATGTACCAAAGTTTAAGGATCTTCAACAAGCTATTTAACGACAGTTTCATTTCAATAGCTCTACCGGCTATTATTGTTTCACTGTCTACCAACGTAGTCATTACCACTTATTGTTGTATTGCATTGTCTAAAACCCGGAGCAGAATGTTTCTGATACTTAGAGTGGGGATAAGGACGACTTTAATTTTCGGAAGTCAGACTGCGATTCTAATGGGATTTTCAACATGCTGGAAAGAATCGAATGATCTATTGACCTATCTGAAATCAACAGTTTCTAAACATAATCATGTCAATTGAAGACAACTAATGGCAATGAGGGGCTACGGAATTCGAATAGGGCCCATAAGAGCTGTCAAATATGAAAAAATATTTGACTACTACGGCGAGTTGGTAAATTACCTCGTAACCCTTCTAGTTACATTTTAATAAAGTTTGATATGATTCATTACATTATGTGTATTCCCAACAAATCCGCACTATCACTGTCCAGAGCTCCTTTTGTGTCCAGAATTTTTATTGCTTTTCATTAGCATAGTTGTTCCAATTATATAATTTTGTTTATTATGAGTTCACCAAAGGTGCATTTTTCGCCAGCTAAAGATAAAGCTGAGAGATTTTGTTTTTTGCATTACGTACTGGAGCTTCCCCAATATCTTAAGCAATTTTTAGATATTATGCTTGTCACCATTAATTCTAAGTGATTCTAAGTATGATCAATTAATAACAATCATGCAGACACATAAAGAACAAATATTGAATAAAGTGACAAACGAAAAAATCAGGCCTTACTTCCTACGACATGTATACTTCCTGTATAATATTTTGCGTCAATTTATTAAAGGTTCGCAATATTTATTAATGTCCATGCTGAATTTTGAAAACCGTTTTAAAAACTTAAATTTTAAAATGCTTATTACTACTATAATATTCAGTGCAAGTATAAATAGTGCTTAAATAACTTTGAAGTACAAATTAAAAGGAGTAAAATAACAATAAATATTAGCCAATGATTGCATAAGGTATACAATGTATAATTTTGTAATTATTTGCATTAACCATCATATTTCAATGATTTATTGTTTGTTATCAGCACCCGTTCTCATTGAACATAGATACATAATATGTAACAGTATAATATACATACCATAATTTACTCAGATTTCATTAACATAATATAATGTGTCTATTTAAGTCTAGGTATGTATTTAAAATATTTTCTCCTCAGTCCCGTTAACCCTATTTCGAAATTGTGTCCCTAAATTCTCTCACAACGATTCCTTTATCCAAATTTGCCTTCCATCTTGCCTATTACAATTAGCTGTCAGCAAATGAGTTCCATTGGCTATTTGTGGAGCAGCTATACATCTCCCAGTTTTCTTATGTATTAATTGGCCACGACCAGGAGCTAAATAACGGAAGTTCCAACGCTCATATTCATCATTGTAGTCACAAGCATCTGTAAGAACCAAAACACCAAGGGAAGATTCTCGGAAGAAGCCAGTGAATAAACAGCCAAATATTCCGAAATCCGAGTGCGGAGGGTAGTGCATGACCCTTAGTTGAAAATCTTGTCCGTCAGTCCCTAAAATTTCTCCAACATCCAACTCTTTGTCCCCCTTGTACCCTGGATACTTTCTGAGGTACATCACAACCCAATGTTTAAAATCAATTACAATAAAACTGTAATTACATATTTTTTAAAAAAAGATATATTATGTTCATTAATTGTAAATCTCTGGAGACGTAATATTTATATTTAAAAAGTTGATATCACAAAAATGCATACAAATTGCAGTCTATTAGTGTCATAACAGAGCTCTGCCGACTGAATTGTTCTGTTCGGACACACAAATTTGGATTTGCAGAGGATTTCAATGTAATTGAGCCAACATCGTTAAACAACCAACTGTCAGTAGCTGTACTACTTCCAAAAATTCCCAGCAAAACAGCTATATTTCCAAAAATCATTTTAACACTTTAAAACTCAAGATATTCAAATTACTTGACAAACTAACGTTCTGATGTTTTTCAAATTTTACTTAAAGTGAGATCTCATGCTACATAAACTGCAACGATATACTTTACTCTTTTTATATGCAATGGGTAACGACACAGCTAATTAGAAATTATCTCTTTGCTCAATTTGTCAAGTACGATTACACTGTTACAGTATTCGTTTCTAATATTTCTACTAATAACAAATTGTGTTCAACAAGTAATAACAAGCAAACCGTCGGTAATTAAGATTATCATAATCGAAAAATGACATTTAATGACCGTGAGCCCGACAATTACAGTAGATTACTGGTTCCTAGCAGACTTGAACTAGATTATAAACAAATAAGTTTAAAATGCTCATTACAAGTAAAAATGATGTCTTTACAATTTAATAATAATAATTCAAAAGGATAAATAAATGCATATTATTCCAAACTAAAATCCTCTAGTGTTTGCTCATGCATAGAACATGGATAGAAATTGACAACCTAATTACCTAGTTCACATTTTTTATCTGCAGCTTTGTTTTCTAGACCATCGACAAGGACAGGACAAGTATAATTAAATTACTATCATTCACCTTTAATAATAAGTAATACCAGACATTTTGAATCCTCACTAATTACCACAAACGATCAAGTATGCATTGTACAACTTTTCTATGTACAATATAGTACACCGTTGTTCATAATGATCTGACCCCCTGGAAATCATACTTCTAGCAATTCTTGGCAAAATCTAAATCCTCCTGATGTAGTGGACATATACATGTATTTACGAATTGATTGGAGCAGGTTTCATTAAAATCGGACAATTATTGTAATGGGCTTACGGTAGGTTGAACCGAAAGTAGAAACATTACCTTATCGTAATATTTGTTTGCTCGTATCGGTACCGTGGAACTACGAAAATAATAATGCCAATACACAATTGTTGTTTTGTTCTATTTCGCAAAACTACCGAACTAAGCCCAATAAAATCTACTTTACGTGGGTGTATTATTTTGGATGAAAACGTAGGTATTCCATTTTTGCAAGGTATACTAATAGCTATAGATATTAGTCCTTCATAATAAAACTATAAACATGTCCTCGTAATAAATACTTGTAAGCCTGTGGTGGAATAAATTGTTTACGATTTACTAATGCTTTCTTTAAAATTGATTTTAAAATTAAATGTAGCAAACTTGTAAAAAATAAATGTGGGTACTTAGATATAGGGTTACAATCAAGATTTGGGAAACATGAGATTTAAGCAACCCGTCATTTGAGTTACTGCGTTTTAAAATGTGCTTATTCCTGTAGTAGAATACATAGCAAATAAATGCTTCTCTTAAATCATGTCATCGGTGCAGTGAACTAAAATATTACAAAATGCAATAACAAAAATATTTCCGTGTTACAAATACAAACTTTTCGACACACTTATTTTTGGAAGCTTACAAATATATTGTCACGAAATTCATTGATCGCAGTTATAATAAATCAGAAGGCAAATATCATTATATTTTATTTTAGTCTTTCAAAATGTTTTCTAAAGTATCACTGAATTGTTTTGGTTTTCTGGTGAACATGGGCTATCGAATTTGTATCATACCATTCCAATGGAACGCAAAATCATCTCGCGTTTACATACCTCCTTCTTACGAAAAGCAATATTACGTGCAGCTAGTCGCGTTGCTATTTAATGTAGTATACATATGTTGGCTATCAGTAAAATTAGCAATTATATTTGTTTTGGGGGAAAACTTCCACAATTACAACATGGGCTTTGTAATATGTTCAGCAATGTGGATTTTTATCCTTTTGCAAGGAAATCTATTTATGAAAAGGCAGGATTTTGTTTATTTGACAAATTCATTTTTATATTGCTACAAAAAGCTTAACGGTAAGTACTAATTGAAAAAACTGATTTGGACTAAGTGGATTAGTTTATCTGTACCACCAAATGCATACTAAATTTCTATTATTTGTGCAATTAAAAAAATGATTTATTTATTTATTGTATTACAGCTGAAGGGACTATCGAAATACCCACTAAGGTTGTCAAATACTCCGAATTTTTTATTATGTTAGGATTATTTGGTTGTGCATTTTGCCCAATTCTGTTTACAATCTATTTTTGTCTGAACAATACCAAGATGCTACTCTATGCTGCCTTCATTCCAATTGAATATCATCACCCCAATCTGATTATTTTAATTGCGATAGTAATTTTCCTAATTACATGTCAATTATACACCATAGGGAGCATTCTGGTATTTATAATATTTAGTTCTTGTGCACTGCTGATCTATACGGAGCGAAGCATTACGTAAGTACCTGATATATGTAAAATGTAATTACAATTTATTAAGTGGTTGAGAAATCACTTTAATAAGGATACTCTGTCTGTCTGCCCGTCCTTATGCACGATAATCCATACACGGATTGACTTTTACATATCAACATAAATATGGCAAATGGTGTACCATTGGGAAACTGTTGACACCAGGAATACAAATATGAATTACCATTTACCCCAGATTTGGGGTTGTGGTAGTGGAATATTTTATGACAACTCAATGCCAATCGGCTCTGATATGTTGTGAACTATTGTTATCACCAAAACTGTTATTTTAGCGAAACTACTATTTTGCTCAACAACTTGGTTACATTTATTTTGCAATACTTTAATCGTTTTATAAAAAATGTTTTTATCTTGCATATTAATTCGCTTGATTTATAAAGATATCTATCCTTTTTAGAATACCTATTACTTTTATCAAATACATTTGTCTCCCTATTAACTTGCAGGTGTAAGAAAACTCATCCGAATTGGTCACCGGAAGAAAAATCACACACCTTCCGCAACCAACCTCAATTGCATGATATTGTTAGACTAAAGCGATTCTGCTCCTGTTTTTTTATTTTATTTGACGAATTTAGCAAAGGCGTTATCATGCCTTATCAATCGCTGAATGGAAGGGTTGTGATTACCTCTAATCTAATTTTGGTTACTTACGCAAAGAACATGGAATTATTGGAAATACTGGTATTTGCAACAATTAGTTTCGGTCTTCTGCTTGTGTGGTCCCTGTATCTTCACACAGTTGGCAAAATATTTCATGCATCCTCAAAAAGTATTAATTCATGGAACAACTTCTCTAATAATGCTAAAGAAAACAAAATGATCAAAAAGTTTAAAATATCTTGCAAAGCGTATGCAGCATCTATTGGAAACTTTCGCAAAATCACAAGGAGGACTCTATTAAAATATTTTATGCACATTGCCAGAGGCACAGCTAAAGTCCTTGTTTATTTCAAATAAAATTAGTTCGTAAGTGCGTACGTTTGCTTAATCTCTGCACTCTGCACAAATCAAAGTACCTAAGGTACCCATATAATTTTTATTCTTATGTTTGTGTTTAATTAATGGGGCATATTAATTTCCACCACCCTGGAAGAGAGTTTACCCTGCTCACCCCCTGTTTCGATTGTGTTTGATTAGGTTAGGTTAGGTAAAAAACGCAAGGGGGTGAACGGGGTGAGCAGGGTGAACTCTTTTCCAGGGTAGTGAAAATTACAATATCCCGTTTAAGGTTGTGCTTAAGTTTATTCTTGTGTACCAATTGCTGCATCTGTATGTAGATTTTGCAAAATCAAAAAGAAAATTACTGAAAATTTTAATATATTGGTGGTAGAACAGCTAATAAATTTTATATGAAAGGAGCTTAATGTTGTATTTACATTTCTTACGTCATAAAATAATTACGTTGGAGAGACACATGTAAGACGTTTTGTATTTCAATATTTCACAATAAATAGCGCATATTATAAATAGCAATCAAATATTGGTTATAACTATTCATGTGGTTATAACTATAAATGCATAAACCCGGGCACAAATCTATGGGACATACTTACATAGATATACTTAATATATACATAAATATATATGGGGCACGTTGGTGTGGTGTGGCATATTAAAACCCAAATTCCGACAAAAATCAGCATTCTGAGTGCTTTAAAAGGGGAATCTGAATTAATACTTAAAATAATTGCCAAAAAATTGACTTTTTAAAATCCTTACATCGCAGAAAAATGCCAGGAGGTCATCCAACATGGGAAGAATAATTAAAGTTGAATTTATATATGCGCTAGTAATGAGCGTTGGTGCTTATATGGATTTTTGAAAAGGACGGCAATGCAAACAAAAATCATTGTAAAGCTGTTTAATATTAACACCGAAGGTTGAAGGCGAAGAAGGAGAAATACTCACTACTATATCCAAGAAAAAAACCAGATAAATATGGTATCGGGAATCTAATTACTTATTGAATGAAAGCAAACTCAAAATCCATATGAAGACAGGATATAACTTTGACATGTAGATTACAGGCTATGGAAAGGCTCATTGCTTTTTAATTGTCGCTTTGATGGAGATTGAGACCGCGATTTAGACAAAATATACTCTCCTTTCAAATATAATCTATCTTTTAATCACAACTCGTTGCATACATAGCCTTACACTACGGATAAGCAATATGAATAAAATAGATTGGTAATGCTAGTAATAGGTTAATGATTAAAATTAGTTAATAGAAAATGATATAATGTTGTGTACTATTGAATATATTATACTGAGTCAATTTTTTAATTAGTTTGTACTAATTAATGTAAGTTAATTTTAGTCTATACCCGGGCGCTTAATTGAGAAAATACTGTGCATCCAAAGTCAATGTCACACAATTAATTTAATTAATAGCAGTCACCAGTGAAAGGGTTTAATTAAATTCAGGGAGAGTCAGTTACGTCAGTAACGCAGTAACGTATATCATTATTATCCTGCAATATTTAATTGTTATTAGTGATAAACATCAAAACTACACACACACTTTTATATTTAGGACCTATCCTATCTACTATATATCTTAATTAAATCACATAATCGTATATAGTATATATATACTATAGCATTGGGGAAGGTTAACTACATATTTCGAAATCTTGTGCAATAGATCATTACTCTAGGTATTTATCTGTATATAAGGCAATTGAAATAGGATGTAGTCATGTAGTCACCTAATACTGATTATGTTTCTGCTTGAATTTGAATTAGCAGTTCTCTTTTGACTATATCTGTCTATTTTTTAACTGGAAAAATTAAGAGAAATCTCTAAATTACTTCGAAAGTGTCTCATTGTCTTAATATTCCAGGGGCACCAATAAATATCTAAAAATGTTTTCCAAGTTATCAGTAAATGGTTTTAGTTTCTTAGTGAATATGGGAAGCATGTACTTCACAGTGCCCTTTATTTGTAATAGAAAAAAATCTCTTGTGGAAATAAATCCTACTTTTGAATCCCAATATTACTTCAGATGGATTATATTACTCATAATAGCACTGCAGACGTTTTGGATGACAGTGAACCTCGTAATGCTGCTTCTGTTAAACAAAAGCTTGCACGGTTACAACCTCTGCTTTATCGTATGTACATGTTTATGGATTCTTATCCTTATGCAAGTTAATATTTTTGTGAAGAGACACAATTTCGTCTATTTTATCAATCTATGTACATTTTCATATGAAAAATTAAAAGGTAAGAAAAGTATTATCAAACAATAAATGTTTTCTGCTTATTTCTCTTTCGAAAAAATGAAGTTCTAAAAAAGTGGCCATTTTCTTTATAAGTAAATATCATTGGTCCACTAATTATATAGAATTTAATTTATTGCACAAAGACTAACTATAAGTGTTTTTATAAACATACTTAATGCGAAGGCAATAGTGATGTTTTTCCAGCTAATTTAAAATACAAATTAACTAGATGAAGTATTTAGTGTAGTAAGGCAAAGGACTTTGTTAAAATAAGATATATTTTATTGCAGCCCAAAATGTGATCAATGTGCCATTTCCAGCCCAGAAATTCTCAGAGTTAGCAGTTATTCTAGCAATTTTCAGCTGCATATTTGATCCAATTGTGAATCTGATCTTCTATTGTCTAAACTATAAGAAAATGCTACTTTACGTTTGCTTCATACCGATAGAATATCATCACCCATTTGTGATCATGTTTTTCGGAATGGCATTCTATATACTCATATGCCAAATGCACTATTTGGGATTTTGTTACTTGTTCATTAAATTAAATGCCAGTTTGTTCATGATGCACATGGACCGTAGTATAACGTAAGTTTTAATTTTACTTATCCATTTTACGTCTCAATCGATTTTTATTTTTATACCCACAGTTTTTTAAATATAACTGTTGTATTGTATTGCTTTTTTAAATTTTCCTATGATTCTAATAAACCCAGGGAGTAAAATACGATTATTGAATGAACTCAGGGTACTTTCTCCATATAGACTCGTTTGTAATAAACGAAAGGGATTTTAACGAAGGGGATATGGATAAAATTAGCCCTGGGTTTGTTAGAAGATCTACTAACTTATTAATGTATTTCGTAGCATTATCAAACTTCCGATACTTTTACTCTTTATCACTTTTGTGCACTGGCTAATTTAATAATTTAAATTGGTTTTATCTTGTCGAACTGTACGCATTACAGATTTTATAAGATTATTATAATTGTCTTCAGGTGTAAGAAAATTCATCCTCGTTGGCCACTCAAACGAAAAATACAACACTACATTAAACAGCCTAAATTGGCAAAAATCATTCGAGTGACGCGATTTTGTTCCTGTTTTTTCACTTTATGTGACGAATGTGAAAAAGACATTGTAATACCATACCAATGCCTCACTGGGCGAGCAGGCATTACTGCGCTTTGCCTTTTAATTTATTTCGGCAGACAAATGAATACAATAGAAATACTAATGTTTACTATCGTAGTACTATGTCTTTGGGGGGTATGGTGTTTCTATCTCCACATAGTCGGAAAAATATATCATTCCTCATCTAAAAGTATTAAATCCTGGAAATATTTCGCTTCTGAGGATGAAATGCAAAATGAAATTATGAAAAAGTTTAGGAAATCCTGTACACCAAATGCAGCATCCATGGGCATTTTCCGGAAAATCAAAAAGAGAACACTGTTGACATTTTTACTGCATGCCACAAGGGGACTGTTTAAACTATTGTGCTCCATACGACATTTCGAAAACAGAGCGTTTGATGGGCAGTGGTAATTTTTCATTTTCCCTGTGAAATATCCAGTTCATTTTGAAAGAGTGTCGTAAATAAAATTATTGTGAAAGTGCACCAATTAAAAGCAAATTAAAAAATACCAAAATTAACAGACATAAACATTTACGCACACATATTTGAGACTGCAGTTATGTGCTTTATTCAAAGCTTACGTATAGATAGATATCTATACTACACATTTAATTAATGCGTTTGCGTTGGATAAACCGAAATGGCAAAGCAACTTAATTCACACCGAACTACATAAAGCTGATACCTATATCGGTATAGCACTTATTTAATCAATAGGGCACAATAATAAGACTTGTTTTACCACTGTATAATGTTAAATGAAATTGTGTTAAGTATTAGAACGACCTTTGCAATTGACTACAATGTTTTTGAAAAAATCGGTACTCGGTACAGTTTACGATTCGGATGTAGTACACATAATATATTTTTTAATTGAGAATATGTAGAACATTAATGTGTGTAGCCTGTGCAGCGATTGGACATATGTACAATGTACATATATCATATAGGTATTGCATTAAAAACTACAAGTTACAGTGTCGAAGGATATATAAGCTTAAAGTATTAATAACTATACCGCGTATACTGGGTACCTAGTATATGTATAAAATCAATTCAATGTCAAATACACTTAACTGCATCTATATCGACCGAGACCCAAAATTCTTAGAAAAAATTCACTCGCGATCTTACAATATTTAATGGTCTGTGCTACTAATGTGTATGTAAATTGCTTTTCTGGAGAACTACTCTATCTATTTGTAAATGTAAAAAATCGCTAGAGTAAACATTGACCTACTGTAATTTGCATTATTCTTGCGAATTAAGCATGGGCGCAGAAGACTCTTTTACCTATTGCATCTAATTACTTTTCTGCTAAAATTTGCATCAAATCAATTAAGTCAAGCTTCGACGGTTAATATTAGCAGCAGGAGTACAGTTCAGTCATGTTCACCTGTCGAAGCTTTGAATCAATTGTATCTACACCTTTAGTGAACTCAAAACGTGCAACTGCAACATTTGCTTTACATTCTTGTAATTTTCTATTTCAGAAGTCGGCTCCAATAATTTTTATTATGTCCATACTTATGTACTATTGTTTGTATGTACACTAATACTCATATTTAACTCTAATAATGTTTTGCAACTTCTCAGTAAATTGTTTCGGTTTTTTAGTGAATGCAGGATATATTTATTGCACCATCCCATTTGTTTGGAACAGAAAAAAATCTCAAGCAGAAATATGTCCGTCGTTCGAAAAACAGTGCTATTTTAGAATATTGTTATTCTTCATAATGATATTGCAGACTGTCAGAATGTCGGCAAGCCTTACAATGATAGTTTATTTAGAAAAAGACATGCACAATTACAACTTTTGCTTTATTGTATGTACTGGCTTGTGGATATTTATTCTTCTACAAACGAATATCTTTTTCAAGAGATACGATTTCGTTTATTTTATCAACATATTTATATTTTCATATAAACAATTTAAAGGTAAGGTTAATTTTCACATTACAAAGCGAATTTCTCCCTTTCCACATTTTAAATTTCTTGGAATATTTTTTAACGTACTCATAATTAGAAATATTTTTTAACGTACTCATAATTAGAAATATTTATATTGAAAAAGTTTTTAATTAATTTATAAAGTGGCCATAAAGTGGAAACTATTTTTAAACAATTGTACAATCCGCTTAAAACAGGTACAAATTATATTTTTCATATTTCAGCTCAAAATGTGATCAAGGTGCCATATACAGCCGAGAAATGTTCAGAGTTTGCAGTTGTTTTTGCAGTGTTAGCATGTATCTTTTGCCCATTTGTATTTCTTACCTACTATTACCTTAACCATACAAATATGCTAGTGTACGTCTTCTTTATTCCATTGGAATATCATCATTCATTTGTGATTTTACTGTTTGGGATTGCATTCTATGTGTTCGTGTGCCAACTCTACTTCCTAGGATTTTGTTACTTGTATATAAAATTAAATGGAAGTCTATTCCTGATATTGATGGAACGTAGTATAACGTAAGTTACTAATACAATGTTAAAAGTGCAATTAAAAGTATTATTAAATCAGAATGATTTTCAAAGAGCTTAAATTCTTATATATTTATATTTCAGAATTAAGAAAGCTCACCCAGATTGGACCCTCAAGCAAAAAATCCAACACTATTTTAAACAACCAAAAATGTCAAGAATTATTCGAGTTTCGCGATTCTGCTCTTGTTTCTTCACTTTATTCGACGAGTGTGATAAAGATATTACAACCCAATTTCAATGCCTCAGTGGAAGAGCTGGGATTACCTCAACGTGCCTATTAGTTTGTTTTGGAAGAGAAATGGTGGTCATAGAAATGCTAATATTCATTCTCGTAACTTTATGCCTTTTGGGAGTGTGGTGTTTGTATCTCCATATAGTTGCCAAAATATTTCATTCTTCATCTAAAAGTATCGATTCATGGAAATATTTCTCTTCTGATGACTTTATGGAATATAAAATTATGAAAAAATTTAGAAAATCCTGTGTACCAAATGAAGCATCCATGGGTCACTTCCGTAAGATCAAAAGAAGAACGTTGTTAGCATATTTAATGCACATTTTAAGAGGAGTTGGGAAACTTCTGTGCTATAAACAATATTTAAGACATTTGCATCAGCATTAGCCATGATCATATGTATAAAAGTTAATATGCAAAGAATGTGATAAAATAAGTAAAGCTTCGTATTTATTCTTTTACAATAAGTAAGAAATGTTTTCACAATATGTGGGTAATTCGGTATGGCCAATAAACTCCTGTTTGTAAATAATCTTATGTCTTTATAAACAAGTCGTCAGTGTTGTCGTGTTGTGTGTAGCAATAGGAAGTATTGAATAGAATAAATATCATCTAAAAGTTTTGATAACTTTTAATTTATGAAAAGGAACGTTGGTTACGTTTTCTCATTCGAGTAACACTACCTGGCAAAAACTAGAACCAGGCACCTAGGTACATTATATTACCTGGTATATAGAAGTAGTTTCATTGCCCTTTTTATTTATTTATAAGGAAGGAAAATATTGTCACGACATAACCATGCTAATACATAATGATACATAAACAGATAGCACGAAATACATTTCATTATGGTAGTATAAGCCATTCCAACTACGAAGAATATTATACTTCGTGTACATATTATGTAGACACGTATTTATTAATCGATTATTACAAGGGTAATTAATAAATCGTTAGATGTAGATCGACACCCGGCCAAACTCTAGCTCTAGAGTCCTATACAATGTATGTACTTATAGGGCTAAATATAAGTGCTAAATATTTTGCTATATTGTGTTGGCATAAATTAAAGAAACACTACTTAGGTAGTATAGTTAGTCTGTTGTACAACACAAGCCACAAAATAAGAATAATATAATAATTATTAATAGCACCTACCTAATACGTACTACTATTGTCTGTATATTTGTAATAATTAATGATTATCCATATTCCATCCTGAAAATTTCAAAATTCGTTTATTTATAATGTACATATACACCTATTAAAATTCCGTAGAATCCCTACATTAAAAGTGAAATATAGTCAAACAATGTATGCGTATGCTGACGACAGAACTACAATATTAGATTCCATATCCACCAAATGTGATGAAAATTTTGACAGACGCTACTTCACTTCTGTTCCTTTCGTTTTAAGGGCAATTATCGTGGTAAATGTCGTTTCTTTTTGTTCTGAACATTTTTATATATTAAATAATAAAAACATAATACTACATACATGTAGATCTTATATAAAAAAATAAATAGATAAACACTTCTAAATACTTAGTTAACTAATAATTTTTTAAATGTCGAAAGGGATTTGGACTAATTTCCACATGTCTGGCGTTTCTCGGATTCCAAAATGACGCAACTCTATCAAATGATACAGAAACAACCAGGATTACAGACACAATCGAAACAGAACCGGGTTATGGGCTTGGTTATAAAACTGAAAAGCTATCAGAAGTTTACGCGTATATCGTTTCTATCTGTTTAATTATATCTGTCATTCATTTGTCGTTTCTTATCTGCACGAATAAAACTGAGGACAAAGGCACAACTGTGGTAACTTGAAAAGTTTATTCTTTTGATCCAGATCCAGTACAGCAGTTTAGATATAATAAAAATGAGAATGTAGTTTTGCTAAGTGTATGAAAACTATAAAAGAAGTAACTTACATGAAAATATTATTTGGCTTTCAGAACCAAAGCTTACAATTCTTTCTGGGGATACTGTTTTTGATAGGAGCTATTTGTGGTAAAGTTGGGATGGAACAATTTCGGGAAAAATGCTGCCGAGTGATACTATTCAGTGGTCTGCCAAACAAGACAGGAATCTACTACAAATACAGTAATTTGTCCGAATTTGGCTACAATGTTCACTGTCTGTGTACGATATTTACCGATCAATCCGTTGCGCTTACAACCTATCAATGGAATCCTAATTACGCTGGCAAAGAACTTCTAGCAGCCATCCCCCATCATCAAGGAACCCTTTCCTCGTCAATAGTAAGCACTACTCCTTTATTACAATTTTTAGCTATAAATACGAAGACTTAAATTGTTACCAAGAAATATGCAAAAAATAAGTCTAAAACCTATATTTAACATGTTTCTCCATTTTTTGGTGTCTTTAAAATATGATTATTTTAATGGGACACTAAAATTAATTAACTAGTTGACAATAGTAGGAAATGCATTTATTTATTGCTCGATAGAATACTAATTTGAAATATGAATTTACCCTTATTAAATATGTTATTTAATAAGCGTATAAATCAATTAATTGTTCGTGTTAATTGTTTTTTTCAGATGATGGCCATGACAAACTGTATATTGTATTTATTTGCCGTGTGCTTTCCTTAAATCTCTTTTATAATCATTGCCATTTTATTTTAACAATACATATATTGCACTTTTATTTTAGTTCTTTCTAATTACTAGTTAGACTATAGTTACCCATCTCGCTTTGAATGTTGAATAACAATTTATAAAATATAAAAAGACTGTTCTCAGAAATCTGCTTAAAATTACAACAATAACATTAAATACTACTCTCTTGTGATGTACGACAGTGTGACAGTGATAGGCATAAAAGTCCCGGGACAGCAATATGTCTGAATAATTTTTTCTCATGAAATAATTGTAATATTGTACGTTCCAAAGGAGCGCTAAACAAGTAAATGAATGAATTGAATGACTTACATTGACATTGAATTCGACAATATTTGTTATGCAAATATCCTGCAACAATAAAGCTTTATCTGTGATTTTGAGACATGGTGACTGTTGTCCCGTGCATTTGACAAGCATTTTGGCATTTAGAGGGAATCAATATTTGACATTGTAATGCATATATGGGCCATTGAGCACTGAACCATGTTTTATAAAGTATTATACTGTATTTGATGCACATACATACATAATATACAGATACAGGTACAACTGGCATTGGTACACAAGGCAGGTTTAAATTTTGACGAATCTATTATGTTCTGTTACACTTTCATGTTATGCAAATTATGCTTTAGTAAGTATGTAGAACGAATAATCTGTAAATAGATAAATGCTTACAAGTTCATTATATGTAGTGCTATGAGTAAATAGTTAAATAGTTAGGTAACATCATGAATGAAATAAAATTTTGACGCCATCAATCAACATCAAAACTGTTGTGTGGGGTTGTCTAAAATATTTAAAGATATCTATGAACTCAATACACCTTGGACCTGAGATAGTTTTGTCAAAAGTCGAACTAAAGCCGCTGAAAGAAGATAAATAATAGTAAGTTACGTGTGTATTTTCCCAATGCCAAGGAGAGCGTATGCCACAGTGACATATTTTTGGACAGTTTAGTCTAGCAATTGTAAATTATTTTATATTTTTAGGATGAATTCTCTAAGTATAAAAGATATCACATACCTAATACATATTCCTAGTAAAACTACCTACCTAATATTCACATTACTATAGCTATATGATGTATGTAGATTGTAGATGCATACTACAATATAGTTAGTTGGTGTGTAAAATGTATTTAGGTAAATAGCTAAAATGAGGTGTAAGTAATAGTGGATATTCATTGATTCATTGACCATTTATTGACACGTTTTTACTTCTTTTACCATTTACTTACAACCTATATAGTACGAACGATATTTACTACTATTATTATTTGCACAATACTAAATAATACCCATCTTTTCTAATATACTTACATATAGTACAATGTTGTATGTTGGTTTACGTTCCAATGTAATCCGTAATTCAATTTACAATCAGCATTAATCCATTTTTAGTTGTGTATTCTGAGAAGCGTCAGGCTAAAGAAGTTTACTCTAAAAATTAAAAATACAACAATATGCACATTAAATAATGTTCAACCATCGCAGCGGTTACTTTTTGTCCATAAAACTATTTTTCATTATATAAAATAGTACCTAACAAGCAAAGATGAAATGTACAGATACAGTTTCCTACTGTACGCTAGTTACCTATGGTATAGCATGGAATACTCAAAAGCAAACGCAGATTATCTTTCCTGCTTACTACAATCGTATCTGGATAACAATGAAAATCACCAACAAGATTTAATATTTATTTCGGAGGACTGCTCAAACGGTAAAAATATTAATATAATATAATGTATAAATTGTATTTGAATATTATTCAATGAATAACATAATATTTCTTACTGACATAATTCAGTGTGTACATATTTCTTAATTATGCGACTTGTGTGTAATTACTTTCCAGTACTTTCTTCATACACATCAATACGCGTTCCAATAATATGCAGCTCTTTCTCAAATTTCATTGTACATATGCATACCAATTCAACACAATTAAAAAATCTGGACACAGTCATAATATTGAACTCAATCAAAATAAGAAATTTGTCAAATTGGGAACCTAAAGAAAAGTTTACATTCAACTTTATTTCCAACACAATTACTATTTTTCAATTACCTAAAAACGAGAAAAATTTGAGTGAATGGACCAACACTGTAATTAATGAATTAAAAAGTGAAATAAATAGCTTCAACTTTAACCATAATTTTATAGTATTTGAATTTGAATACGGACAGACCGCAATTTGGGAGTTGTACAGTGTAAAATATAAAATAATGGCACAGAAAATTGAAATGGGATGTAAGGAGTCATTTCAAAGTATTTATTCTACATTACAAAGAAGGACAAATCTCAGAAATATTCAAATGCACTTCCATTTTATGGTAAGAGTGTATATTATAACCCAATAATACTTTCATTGCGTATTCTTTATACATTATTGATTATCGAGCATCATTTACATAATACCAGTTTAATTGTCGTGAATTGAGTTATAAGTTAAATGAATAGAAACATAATGCTCCAACAATTTTTATGTTTAGAGAGGACCTGACAGTATTTTAGATGTTGATGTTGTGGAGGAAAATGGAACAAATGTTCTTCAAGATGGTATTTCTTCTCAAGTATTGAATGACCTTATGTATACTCTAAATTTTAGGTAAGCAACTTTCCATAATAACTTTTCCTGGTGCCAACTATTACACTATTACAGTACTAGAAAAGCTATACAGTATTATAATACGACAAAGGCAATATTTTCCATGCTATTGTAACCAGTTATTTTGTAAACAACAATTCACAGCTATAAAATATGTAAAACGTTACGCTGCTGATAACAGTTCACGCACGTGTTAATATAGTACCTACTTAATCGTTTTAGTAGCCATCACGCACCGTTTTCACTAATGACAATAATTGAAAGGTTTTGGTTTGCATTTATCATAGTTAATAATATTCTGTTGATACATTTTCAGCCAGTTTATTCATTCTTAAACAGAATGATTAAAGCTGCATTTTTTTTAACTTAACCCATAAATATTGCAATTTAAACTGCTACAATTACATACAAAATTTCAGTATAATTATCTGATAACATTACGGTACAAATGGCAGACGCTTTTCTCGTTTGCATAGTTAAGCTAATGTAATTAATTTTCTTATTGCTACAAATATAATTTATGTATTTTACATTATATATTATAGTCTATACAATTTATCCTATACATTACATTAATTCTATATTTATAATTTCTTTGAATTCTTCAGCTTTACACTCACGTTGGGAGAAGCAATAAAGAGATGGCCTAATGAAACTCTAAGGGGGAATACGTCGATTAGTCTTCTAAATGGTCAAACTGATTTGTTTATTAGTCACACAAGCCTTTTACCATATCGAAAAGTTTTTCTTACATTTCTACAGCCTACAATTGGTAGCAAGTTAGTTTGCCTTTATCGAATTCTAATTAATTTGAATACAAATTATACAATGTACGCGTTTTAAAATCATGTGAAAAGTTCCATTCATAATTGTGTTATTTATGTTTGTTTATCAATAATATTTTAAATACCTTTCTTTAACAATTGTTTTTGGAGAACTTGTAGATACAATTTTTAAAAAGTACAAAAATTTAATTGAGTCAATAATTAATTCATAATAATAATAATGTCTATGCGAATATTAGTAATTAATCGTAAGATACGATGAGCAATTTATACAGGAAGTATGGATACAAAATAATGATCAGAAAATTGTTTTATTATTTGCAGAGTAGTTGCCTGTTTTATCCAACCTTCGGCAGCATCAGTTCGAGATATTTTTATTGGCACATTTAGTTTTACTATTTGGATTAGCATATTAGCCACCCTTGTGCTTATACTAATTGTCATGAGGGTAATGCGCTTCATCTATGCTTCCGCCAAAGATTTAACAATCAATGAGAAAAATGACTTTATACAGGGGCAATTAATTATTTGGGCAGTTGCTATTATAGTTCAAAGAGGTGATACAATTTTAGAAATACTTTTATTATACACTTACTTGATAAATACTTGTGCCATTTACGAGCTAAGAGCTATTTGTTAATGATTCCAGGTTGGCATTTGACTCCCAAATCGATACCTTACCGGATTGCCTTTCTTACTGGCTATGTATTTGGATTTCTGTGTTACGTGGCTTATTCCGCTGCAATCGTCTCCACTCTGGCTATTCCAGTTGTTCCAATTAGTTCATTCACAGCATTACTTGACAGTAGTTTGCGATCCTTAGTTGACAATGGCAGTACTACAATGGTGTATTATCTTGAAGTAAGCTCTGTATTTAAAATTTAAGTAAGCTAATGAATATAATCGCTTATTATTTAAATACATTTCACAATATTTTTACTATATAGGGTCTGAAAAAGGAGAAAAAACGTGAAAACATTGCCTCCGGGTACAATCCAATAGGAGCTATTCAAAAAATCAGTAAACACGAACCTTACGCCTTGATAGGAACAACACATTTAATTTATCGAACTATCCGAAATATTGAACTTACTGATAATTGGTTTTGCTCCCGAATAACTATGTTACCAGCAGGCAGTGGCTCCATACCTTATGCTATGGTTGTTCCAAAGCAATCACCCTTCGCTGAACTTCTTAATTACAAGTAACGAGACACATAATTATCTATTTTATTAAATAGGTCTATTAATGGTTAATAGAAAATTCCTAAAGCAATTTGCATTGAAGCTGTAGCAACAATTTTATTTAATCGTTGGAGTCTGCTTTGAAATGCTACAATGTATTGGGGAAAATATGAATTGAGTGAATTATATTTCAGCAGCGCTATTTAGTAAACTAAATTCAAAAAATTTGATTAATATCTTTATTATAATATCTCACAGAATTATACAACTCGTGGAAGTTGGATTGATGCATCGCTATCTCATGCATTACAATCTGAAGGTGTACGTTACAT
>JAQFYC010003801.1:0-19442 GCA_034694165.1 Tomocerus mixtus
GCAATTTTACTGTTAAAAGATGTTTTTAATGCAAAAGTTTAAACAAATCCGGATTTACCAAGCGTCAAATCCGGATTTCGGATTTGTCAAATCCGGATTTATCCGGATTTGAAATCCGGATTAAATTCGGATTTAACAGCCCTAATACGTATACTATATAGAGCATTCCAATAAATACAATTATAATTATACCCCATCAACTATGGTTATTGTAGTATTGTACTATGTAAATTTATTTGTCTTCATGCATTCTAAACAAAACACCATCATGTACGAGATTATAACATTTTTTCTGTATTATTACAGCATACCTTTGCTATTTAGGTGTTCTGTTACGTCAGAATATAAATAGTTGTTTGTGTATGATATCTACAGGGATAATAATTCTATGTCGTCGTCAGTTCAAGTTGAAGTTTATGTGTCTACTTCAGAAATAGGAGAACAACGATGTATTTTTTCCATTTGGGATGTTCAACCAGTAAAATAGCGCACAAGTGTCTCTTCACCGTCGAAATAGCGTAAAGAGTAATATGTCTAGTGCAAGTTATACATGAGAGGAATGCATGTAACTGTATGTTGTAGGTTGTAGCATTAGCTAAGGTATTATCATTTCACCCAAGTGAAAGGAGCTGAACTGAAGTAAAAGTAAAGGAAAGGATGCTCATCTTACTTACTCTTAGCCTATATGTACTTACTCACTCTGCGCTTTGTGTTATGGTTATGAGTGTGAGTACTTTTGCCTGTTATTGAGCTGAATGGGTAGTTTAGGTACGTAGCTGTATTTGTAGTAGTAGTTTCCAAGCTCAAGTGCATGTTATACTACTATTATATACTTAAAGAATAATACTTCTAAGGTTCTAAGGTAAGGAAAGGTCTAATGCCTAATGTAATGCAAATCGCTCTCTGCCAGTTTCTTTCCAATTCATTTCAGTTACGCTTACGTATTACGTACGTGCTGTATTTACGTGCCTACGTACGTACATACTAACAGATACGTAGCACTAAGGTAAATACCAGCGTTGTTTTTCTTTCCCAGTAAAGACATAAAACTATCCTATTACTTTCACACTATTTACATTCTTAAGATGACATGGTAAAAGACAGAGGCACTAAAGGTAGTCTCACATTGTACAGCTACATATATAAATACATACATTTATTGCATTGCAATATAATTGTGTTGCACTGTCTTTGCCTTTGCATTTTAGCATAAAAATCTTATCAAATTTCAGACTACCAAAACATTGTTAAATAAAAGTTTCTAAAATTAGAAAGAGATGGCAATGGCAAATTGTATTTTCATTACTCTATCAGAAAGACAAACATGGAAGAAAGTTAGGCGAGGGAAGGGAATGTTAATATTTCTTTCCTTTCTCTCTTCCTTTCACCTTTTGCATTCCCAGCACATACATCCGTAGCCAACGCCAACCAACCCAACACAACCTCAAACATTTTCCGCTTAGATATTCCAAAAATACTCAAAAACTGGGGCTATTTATGTATGATGTATAGTTGGAGATATTGTGAATGACGACATGTCAGAGACACGCACTGCCACAAGGTGAAAAGGTGCCTGATACACTATCTACTTGTTAGTCATGGGATTTCATGTTGCTTTCTCTTTGCTCTTTAACGAAAATACTCAATGCTTTCAGCCTATAAAGAATTCGGTGCTTAATAATGTACTCACTACCCGCCAAGGTTTTTTTTGCGAAATGAGCCAACATGAGAAAATAATATTTCCTCACAAATGACGTAGGCAACTTTCACTTTTCTACAAGGTTATGTGTGCCTACGACACATATACACTAAGAAAACGTGCGATGCCAGATTTGACAAAAATCTTATGCGCTTGACTGCTATCTACTAGAAGTAAGCATCATGGTACTTTCACCTTTCGTTCCCTTGTTGTTCCCTTCTTTAGAATACAGACAGAAAATATCTATGTTTGTCGTGAGGTGGAATTCTAAGTATGGCCAGGCCAACGAAGGTAAAGTACACAATATAAACATTGGTAATACATAATATTAATAATGTACCTATAAGAGATAGTAGGTAGGTAATAGGCAGTAGTTGGATTATTTATATTAGTATAACTAGAAACTAAATAGATAGAAAGTGCTATTATTTTTGTTTGCGTCACATCACATTAATGTCTCATCTTCTCCAAGGGACATGTCAAAACTGAGAAGAGAAAGAGGGAATGAGTAATATTTGGTGCCTTGATGAAAAATCGTCAGAGCATAAATAGTCAAGAGTGTTTCTTGCATTTGGTTGGTGTTGGTCGTTGGTGTGTGTGCAAGGTTGCATATTCCATGCTGAGAGAGGCTTTTACAACATAATGGTTTTATGGAGAGAGCGAAGAGCGTCATCACGATATATCCCATCCACATCTTCATAATCACATTATATCTTTATACATAAGTACTGGCATGGCAGTGGCATACTACTCCCGTTCTGTTGTATTAGTTATGTTTAATATTACAACTTACAACTGCCAAGGGGCTAGATATGCCTAGTCAACTATGTACTAATGTCTTATTACCTGCTCTGGCCTAATACTTGTGTGGAGCACTCACTTTTGGTATCTCTAGCTACGTTATGTATGTTAAGACAAGCGTATCACACACATTCATTCAGAAAAAACTGTGATGTAGATGTGAGTCGGTCGTGAGACGAGTCTAATGTACAAAAAGTAACATAATATTGTTTTCAACTTTCGTAATAGGTATCATTTAGCTTTTTATGAAGCTACTGTACGCACTCCTGCATTAAACTTTTCCATAATATATTAAGTATTAGATTCCCATAGGTTTCATTCCAGTATTAGCTAGTATACATATTATCTTGAATTAAATTGGGAAAAAGGAACGTGTTCAGTTATCCTGTTAAGTACTGAAGTAAAGTACATATAATAAGCCTCTTTGACTGTGTATGTGAAACTATAGGAAGAGAAAACTCTTAATATTTTTTAGAAAGTATTATAAGATCACCAGACCCTAACCTGACAAGACGCGATCTCTATCAGTATCAGTTACTATTTATATTACAATGGAGTATCCTAAATGTGTTCTATGTTTTATCTAGGGATATACGGTATACCCAACCGAGGTATGAATGGATCCTCACCTTATTTGATTTTCATTGAGAAAAAGCTCTTGACTATGTGTTTACATCCTGCAGGTAGTCGTTTTATAGTACGTATTATAGTACTAAAGGTGTGTCTATAAATAGGGCACGTAATATTTTATATCCTACAGACGCAGATTAGAAGAGCCATATATTGAATTATTTACAAGGAAAGGAGTGTTAGTGCTCATCTTAGTAGAACCATGTAGATTATAGAGAAAAGAAACCTTTAAAGGTATTC
Source organism: Tomocerus mixtus (assembly GCA_034694165.1). Classification (NCBI taxonomy): domain Eukaryota; kingdom Metazoa; phylum Arthropoda; class Collembola; order Entomobryomorpha; family Tomoceridae; genus Tomocerus; species Tomocerus mixtus. Next base: position 3,371 of record JAQFYC010003801.1, read on the forward strand.
CCCTAATAATGTTATCTAGTTTAGTTTATTTTGCTAGAGCCCTAGCCTACATATAGGCAGTTCGGCCTACAAGACATCTATTAATGTTTTCAGCCAGCTATGTTTTCATTCCAAGTTCTCATATTCATTTTCATTGGTTCATGATGGTGATTTATAAGGGCTCTAGCTCTCCGCCCTGAAAACCATCATTTTTCCTCGAGGGTATCGTGCAGAGTGTGGTGCTATTGCTATTGGTCCTAAGATATATGTAACATTCTCATATTACGTAATCTTACTAGGTACTAGGTACGTATTCATGTATTTATATGGAACCTTCCTTCCTTAGGTCCATTTTCTATTTCCATTCAGAATTCAGTTTGTTGTGGGTACATAAGTATACACATTATTCTATTCTGGAGGTTGAACCAGCCCAGGCCAGACCAGGTATTGCATTTTTGGGAATGGAAAATGATGTAGGGTTCTCGTAATATTACATGATCTGAATACTATAGTACCATTGAAAGTATTTTATCCAGTATGGAAAACAATCTTAAAGGTGTACTGTAATTCTATATACTTAATACGTGTTACATACCTGTACCTGATCTAAATATGATATTATGTTCCAATTTTCATTCACAGGGCTGGATACCTATTTACTTTACATATTATAGCTTGTGTGTGTGACTACTAAATCTATGTATGTTAGGTTAGTTATAGTGACGCTAATGTATTGGCTACCTGAACTTGGATATTGATAACATCTTTCTATTTTTAGCATGCAAACTTTATCAGCAGCTTTCCAAGTTCTAGCAGATCCTTTTTTCTCGCTAAACTAGAAAAGAAAGGTAGAACTCTAACACAAGGGAGAATTTCACACCATTTTTCTCCATTATGACTATTTTATTCTCACTCTCACACTATACCATATAGAATCATAGCTAAAGTGTGAAATGTCTTGATGGCTTTCTCTCGTGTAATACTCTCTCTTTAGATTCTCGATTCAGATGCCTTAAATAGCTGCTACGTTTAGCATTTAGGTGGACGTGGACGTGGCTTGGATCTCTACTTAATACTCTTTTGCATTGGATATCTTTCTTACGTACATGGGGCGAGATAAGCATCTGGTTTAGATATTAAATTGAGCGAACGAGCCTTATATCTTTCCCAGCATGTGGAAACTCAATAACAAGGAGAGAAACGATAACTTTGTAAAAGATAGACAAACTTTTACGTCATTCCGAGGCAATCTTGAGAAACAATGGTGTTTAATAATTCATACACCTATCTGTTTACAGGTAAACTTCTTCTATCATTGCGTACAGTTAACTCTAGCTCTGATGTGATTTTAGGAGTAGTATTAACCTAGCAATTGTAGAATATATACATTACCGGTAATAAGGCATTACCGGCAATAATGGCTAGGCAGTAACGGTAAAGTTCCCAAATTGCAGTTTTTGAGTCAAATATTTTTAGTAAATATTGAATTTACCAGTTTGCTTACAATTTTAAATTCAACTGGTTGTAAAATGCCCATTTTCAATAGCACGGAGTTGAGGGGACACTTTTAACGTATTGCCCGGTAACATATATAGGATAGCTACACTTACACTACTAAACTCATAAGTAGATTATGACAATATACACACAGTATACTTATTTGTGAACAAAGCTTTCAGAGATGAAAGCATTTCATGAATGGACAGACTCAAATTCGATAGATAGGATTATCTACTGCGTTTACAGTTACATTACGGTATACAAGAGCAGTGCAACATTAGAGATACCAAAAATAATAGAGTACAAAATACACGTACCATTTAATTTACTCCTACTACTATTACATTATTACATTTCTACTATTGCCGTTCTCAAGTTTCACAGTCATTACGAAATAAGTTTTTTGAACTTTGATAACGGTACTCTAAAATTAAAGGCCCAATGATATTTATAGATTCCAAATATCTGTACTCAAGATTATTACTGACAAATATATAATTAATGCGGAGAAAACGTTGCATGATTACGCTGCAAAATATGCATTTCACAAAAGGACAAATGAACCATATGCAGAAGACAATAACATGCAGCTGAAAAAATAAGGTAATATTTTCTTGCAATTCTCTAGTTAGTGCAATTGCAAATTGCAAATGATAAGTAAATATGTATATTCAGGACATACATGTATTTATGTACCGAATGTATCAATGTGTGCGTATAATTGTATAAAGTTAGATTTGTTTTGTTATTTCACTGCTACCATAGTCCATGACGAAGAAACACCCACAACGCTTCAGATGTTCAAAGCAACTGTACATACTTTACTAAAGCTGGCTCTACTACAGCGTAAGGAAAGCTTAGCGACTGTGAGGAATTGCCTAATTAAGCGGATATGAACAATGAACTGAAACTGAGTTCGTAACAGTATGCAATAGCTATGGCACAAAGTACCTACAGCTACGAACTAACAAATTACCATTCTTATATGGCACTAACTAAACAAGCTGGAATGTGAAGGACTATATGCATATAACAATGTTCACGTTGTTAGACGCATGAGAGAAAGCTAGAGCCTAAATACAAGTTCGATTAAGCATAGTACATACACACAGTATATCGTAGTGAAAGTAAATATGTTGCGAAATACTTCCCCTAAAATAGCTTACCTGCCAAAACAATGCATAAGGGATGAAGACGCATTACCATCGCACTATGTTCCTATTTAGCATCTAATTGCAATGATATTGCGTGAGACGACGCCTCTCTTTACTCAACCTTCCACTGGCACTGTATTTTGGCTCATGTACATACTTTCAACTTATTGCATGAGAACTTAGTTATCGTTAGATGCAATCAAGTGTAATTGAGTGCGACCACCTCTAATTATCTCAATCAACAATAATTGGGATTCATTAAATTAAATTATTTCGTTCCTAACAATACATTACAATTACACAACACGTCGAGTGAACTCAAGTCAACTAATCACAACGCTTTCTCCATATGCAAAAGGACAAGGTCGTAAGTACAAGAATAACTTTCTATTCTTTTGACAAGGCATATTTCATTATTATCAAATCAACTCTACATACGTACGTTTGTACAAAACTACTTAGAAATGTGTCACAATTGTAGATTGTTAGTATTACAATTACTGTTATCTGATTTTCTATTAATAAATTAATAAGGTTCAAGTAGGTCGTTAGTTTAGTTAAATACCTAGATTACAGATCTACATATTACTATATTAATTGTATTTACAAACTTCATAAATATATAATTAGAATTAATTGCTATTCTCATTTGAATTAAATGTGTTACTTTACTACTTACCTACTAACTAACAATAAGTAGTTTGTTGTTCTAATTCCAGTAACCATAACCAGTTCACACTAGAAAACTAAATGACGGTGAAAAATAGGTTTTCTAATATTGTTGTTCTTTTTAGATGGTCAACCGAACTGAACTAAACTGAAAGTACGTCGTACGTCTTTCAATTGACATACTTACTACTTACGCAACACATAAATTCAGTCTGCAACTTTATCAGCAAATCAATGACGTAAGCCACAAAGAAACAAACAAATACTTACGAGCTTGATGTGATGTGATGACTATACCTGTGCTAAAACACCACATAATTATATGCTTAGTGCATCTAGCCTATTCTTTAGATTTGTATCAAATGTGTTTCTAATTATTAGTTTGAGGACATTATTATTAACATGGGGAAATGCCGAAAGGCCGGTAAGACCTTAGTAAAGGTAACGTCTACAAAAGTTACTACACTACAAACAACAAATATTATGGTGTTTGGAACATTGGCGAGCTATAAATAGGCATTTCTTGCATTGCCCCTTATACAACAATTTTGTTTTTGCAGAAACTAACCTCGAATTAATTGTGTTACGGTGCACTGTGTGTTTGTATATTATCACAATTTATATATCAATACACTTAATATGCAAAACCCGCATATGTAGTTTTGTTATGCAAATTACATGTCTTGAAAAAATAGTAATAGAAACAAAAAGTGAAATATGTTTGTCTTTAGGTTAATCCCTTGTCTATCTTATGTGTTCCACAAATGAAGATATTTTAGCACTTATTCGGGTAATATAGGCACTGGTAAGTAAATAGAATGTTAATGATGTAGGTAGATTTAGTTTAGTTATGTTACAAAAACAAGATATTAATTTAACAACGCACAATGGTAGTGGTGTCACGTTTTGAGCCATGTCTTATCACATCAAATGAGCTTCCAAAGTCATGCATGCACTAAATAAGTGAAATTCCAATTTTACAAACGATTGATAACTTTCCTACATAATCACCTAACCTTTTCCATCTTATTAATTTGCTCCCATTAACCTATCCTTAAGGCAGAACAGTCGAGTGGAGTGCATTGCAATCTCACATGGTAGCTAGTATCTTTATTCCCTTAGGCATACCTTGTACTAACATGTGTTAGGATAATAGTTACTCCCAAGTTCCCCTGCTACGTATGCTATGAAAGTAGTATAAGGTATATGAATACGTGGTACCTTATGGAGAAAGGAGTGGATGTGTATAAGATGTGTAACAGAACTAGAAATAGTACAGATAGTAGCGAATGCAATCTAGATAGAAGGTTCCCACAAATGACAGAACAATTAACTCGACTCAAATCTTTCTCTCATCTTATCTGCAAGCTTGCAACTTGTTAGAAAACTTGAATGACCTCCTTGAGTGAAAGTCCCAGAGTGAAAGGAAAACGTCGATTTTGCTAACTCAATAACTTCAAATAACTCGGGAGTCAAGTCAAGTCAAGTCAAGTGATGTAAATCTAGCGATTAGAACTAACGAATGTAATATCTTTAGACATTTTAAACGAAGGCAGAAGAAAAGGAACAGTATTTACTGTAGGAGGTGCAGACCAACCTGGGATAGCATCTCAGTACAGTATTCTAAGTATAATTCAATAACCTTAAGTAGATTTGTGCTCCCCCGATTTACAATCAAAATACATTTAGAAGAAAAGGTGAAAGGGCAATAGTTCTAGTTCGAACACTTAAGTTCTTCCATATTTTCCAGCCTACACCTTCTTCATGCCTATAAATGCGTCCAATATTTTACTTTAGGCTGTCTCAAGCAACGAAGTGACAAATTAAAACGGAATAACTATAACAGTAATGAATATGAAGTTCTGTTCGTGATGTTCATGCCAAAATAAAATACATCTGACAACTTTGACACATCTCATCGTCTTTGCGGTAACAAACAAGTAACAATCCATGTTTTGTGTTATACTATAGTATTAGTACTTATTGTGTATCCACATACTAAATATTTGACAGCCCGAGAGAAGTTGGAGTTGGGATGTAAAATTAGATTTACCTTTTTTATTTACACACTCTTGTCAAATACGGTGGCAAGGCAAGTAGAGCGAGGCACGGATCTGAACTAGAACTAGAGTCTGAAGTATGAATTCATTCCGCAAACTGAACTAAATAAATGCAAAATAAAATCTGGAAGTGAAAAATGAACATTTCCCGTTCCGACTTCCAGGTATAGGCTTTCTGCTTTCCCATTCTCAGAGATTCAAACTATTTTTCTGGGGAAAGTAAACACATTTCACTTACATACCTCCTATGTAGCATTGTAGCTCTACTTTTAGTTTATATGGAAGGGAGTGAAGGAACAGGTAGGTCTTTTGACATTTAAGTATTAAAAATAAAATGCCTAGCCTGGAGAAGTTCTCAAAACAGAGAAAGGAGCAAAGGCAAAACCGATGTGACACTGAAATTCCACCATTCAGTAAACACGTGAACGTCCACTTTCCCTGTCTGATGGTAGTTTTTTATCCTATGGGATGTGGAAAGAGTTTTTATTTTACCACATCACATCTACTACAGATATAGTGCAATACAATGGTTTTAATTTCTAACTGGCACACGTAAATACTACATATAACATCAAAACTAGATTGCCCAGAGGATTCCCCAAGGAGTAGTCCCCTCCTCGCGTGCTGTGTGGCTTGGCCTGGCGTGGCTCTTACGTAGTATATGTAGGTTATTTCTACTTTTATTATAGCAGTACGAATTTCTACATAACCACCAAATTGCAAATGGCTAGGGACAGGAAAAGCTAAACAAGATAAGGCGCTACACTCCACTGTATATACACTTTATATCATATTACAGTACTCAAACTCTAAGGATCTTGCAAAAGTAAAGAAAAGATAGGGGACGTTCTTCCCTCTTTGACTTGTCATGTGCATGTCAAGCAAACTCTTGTAGTCTAACATTGAATGATGCTTCAGGCAAGGTCTACTACTTATATAAAGGTAAGAAATACACGAAAAATACTTTCTCAACCAACGGAAAACTTGGGAGAAGTGAAAAATTCACTTTTTAATGAAGAAGTACCTTACATACAATACATACTCTCAAATGGGAAATGGTAAGGAATCTCACAAATGTATTGTATTGTGTGAAAGTCGAAAGTACAATTTTGTAGAACATACCAAATAAACCGAAACTGAAATACTACTTACTGGTACATCTGTTATGCATGCAAGACTATGCAAATATTACAATCGTGTGTATTTACTTAACATTAGTTTACCTACCTGTATGGGAAATTTAGGGAACAAGAGTCGCGCACAAAGGAAAGAAAATATAACTTTAAATACAAAGGAAAAGTCACTTTCTCGCTTGTTGGTGAAAGATTAGACTCTGCTAAGAAATCTATACGATACTGATAACTTGACAGTTTGCAGAGTGAAAGACGCTTAGAAAGTATAAAGGATTAGTTGCAACTAGGAACACTTGAGTTTAATTACCCTGTCTTCTGAACGTGCAGGAGAATGACAAGAACAATATCAAAACGTGTATTATAGTGCATGCCCTTATATTCAGTATACCTTACTTATACTACTTAATTATGCATTCGTGCAAGCCAAATTTAGCTCAAGGCAAATTAAGGAACATCTCCCCCTTTTAAATGATAGCTCTGATGTGAGCTAACGTTTCACATTCTAAATCATCAAAGAAAGTTAATATATTTAAGACAAACAAAACACTGCACTCTATTACAGTGTGAATTTATTTGAAGGAAAATTACAATTACTACAACTCATTATGTCAGTTAAGAATGAGCGTTGGTACTTTGGTACCTTACGAATTATTTAGGGCATATCTATACGCTGACGTGACGTGCCAATGACGAGTCACAACAAACTAAAAATATTTTCAAAAGCATACACATTCAAAAATTCAAACAAAATCATGTCTTAGCTTATAGCTACAGATGTTCTATTTATTTAAGGCGGAGAAACATAAGTAAGCCACGTTCTTACCTGGGGCGGCTTAAAACAGCGTGGGTTGACAGTCAAAGCCAAAATGACGATGAAAGGAGTGCCCAGGCAATAGTTATAGCATTCATAAGGCAGGTGTACCATTCACCGTATAATTTTAATAGGTTTTAGAATTCAAGCATTTGATGTAGGATAATATATCGACAAAAGCATACCTAAATTTTGTAGATGTAGGTGTATGCTTAAGTAAACATAATATTACGTTCATGTAGGCGATAAAGCTGGTACAACGCAAATATAGGTAGAAACACTTATAGGACGTATAAATATAATAAAAACGCAGAAGTTTAATTCTGTACACAACGGAATAGGTTTATAGCGGAAAATAATGTCTGTTAATCTTTTCTTCCGCAACTGATGTGTGTACTTATTATATAATATGATATTATAGCATAGAATTATAGATTGTTAAATTGGGATGTACAGTTAAAAAACCTTTGAGTGACCAATAATGTTTATACGAAAGAAAAAATTCAGCATCAGAAAAGATTTCCTTATACCAAAAATATGCTTTAGCTATTTATTTAATGATGAGATAAAAAATTTCCTACGTATGTACTTGTCCGGTGTGAGTAATGATACATTTTAACTAGACTTCTCTACAACTCAATACCATATCCACCCACTTACAAGTAATTCACACCCGAACACACATAGTAACTAACATTGTTGAAGGAGAAAACTAGTGCTGAACTTGAATTACATCCCTGAACAACTTTCTATACAGTGCTTTGGCTTTGGCTTGCATTTCAACTCGCCAGAGCACGTTGCGTTTAAGTTCTCCTTTCTATCTACTATCTACATAGTGAATGAAGCAGGGTATGCCATACGGGCAATGATTTAAATTCAGTCTGGCTTGGCCTGAAGCAACATTTTGCCATTCATTCATTTGATTTGTAGATTCAATTATGTAAGGACATAACTTCATCATTCCCCAACTTTCTGACGGAGCTGTTGAGTTGAGATGACTGGATGAATGAATACAAAGTACAATCAATTTCACTTAGTTACAATAGAGACTTTCACTCACATTCAAAATCGTTAGCCGTGTAGGGGAAAGGCATACAAATCCGCCATGGTTTCACCCATTCATCCAAAACTTTCCCTTTTGCATAGTTTAACCTACAAAACTAACATTAAATGAGTGAATAAGTGGCTATGCCTGTCTTTAGTTCACAAACCTAAAATGTTTCGGCTACAATTAGTACAATTCTTCATTTTTAACACCAATTTCTTGACTTGCATACTACAAACCAGCAAACCAAATGATAAGTTATAACTATTTATGTAGTCGCCAAATTAAATAGTTAATTGGTTTTTCATTTCGATAGTAAAGTAGCATAAGGTTAACCTGTAAAGAGAAAGTCAATTTTTTGAGTAATTAGCTACGAACTTTAGGACTCCTTCAGAAAATTTAAAGAGAAACAGTACAGCGATAAAGGTTAATGTATAAAATAGTTTGAAAACCAGCTGTTGAGTCAATTATAGCTTAGATGTATAAAAAATGTTAGTATAGTCACACACTAGAAACTTTTCTCGTTCGCCTACCCAACTAAATCGTCACTGTAACCCTGTTGCCATAAATAAATTTTTAAGCGGTTGAAAGAAAGTTTAATTGCTCTTTAGTCTGCAGTAGTGAAAAGGTCTAAGGTCTCTTTACTTACTTTATTACATAATTTAGCAACTAAAAGGAAAATTTCAACTTTTAAAGCCATTAGACATACATAGCTATGTATCGGTGGCCCTGGCGGCAAAAACTCTTGTAAGTAAAATAGAATCCCTACTCACTATGTAGCAAAACAAGAAAAGTCAACAAACCCAACGAGCATGAAACTAGCTGAATGATATCACAAATAAACTGCTTACAGATATAACCGTCCTTCTTGTCAATGTGTGTACACACAAAATACAAATGTCAGCTTGGATGAAATGGCGAAACGTAAATTGTGCAGTTTTAATATTTATTCACTTATTTTTAGCATCGCAAATAAAAATTCTGGAAAACAGAATTACATTACGGGGTTGGTGTATTTACACAGAGTGTAGATTTTAGAAGCACTCTTGTGTATATCTGCTTGCGTTATGTTATCTAACAAAAATTTGAGCAAACGGATACAGTCAGTTATCTAGTTATCAATCCTTGATGTAGTGTACTGTAGTGTATTAACTACGGAAACGGTCTCCACATTGTGTACTTAACAACACAACGATAATTTTATTTTGCTCTGCCTTTGCCTTACCCAACGTCAACGTTATTGCCATTGGATTGCCAGATGGCCATTTTTGCTTCCAGGCTAGACCAGCAGGGCCAGGGCTAGTTTGTTTGTATTGTAGTGCATGTAATGATTTGGTATTTATTTTAAATGGAGACAACAACAATTTCCAACAGTGCATAATATTCTGAAAGGTCGAAACTAGAACTAGAGCAATGTAAGTATTTTTGTTAGAATAAGTAATACAGATACAATAAACTTTTCAATGAGCATTTGCCCCATGAAGTAAAAATAAGCCCTTTCATCGAATAAACGCTTGAGATTCTATTTGCAGTTGAATAGTGGAGAAAGTGAATATAAATATAGCTTGTGAAAGGATGCTGTAAAGGAAACTACAATAAAACGTGCCTGAAGGGGAAAACATGGTTTGACTTTGAATGCAATGTAAGAAAAGCTAAATAGCTCCGTTTGAGATTCTTTCTGACTTGTCTATTTACTTTACTGCGTTCACTTATGTTTTGCTTGAGTTGAGCCTCAGACTCCCTCATTCAATGCCATCCCATCCGTTCCTGGCTCGACTTGACTTGACTTGACTGACTTCGTTTCTTCATCCAAGCAGATACTCCAATACATTCACTAGAGTAGTCACTAAACTACATACGATATATCATCGTCCTACTAGCACAATAGCCAGTTGAGTAGTATCATTAGGTACACTCCACAAAAGAAAGGAAAAGATGAATGAAAGATTTTTTATGAAACTTGCTTACGTAGTCATGTGGGTGATAAAACTAAACTATATGGCAATGGGAAAGGAATTCGCGAGCTTCATTTATAGAATCATTAGAGCTATCCCTTCCTTCTGCCTCACTGGTCCGCCTATTTAGCAGCAAAAGCAACGGGAAAGTGCTATGCATGTATGTACTATGCAATATTAGTATGACAACCTAAATATGTATCAAAGGGCAAAGGTACTAAAACACTACGTAATCACTTTACTACTAGTACAGATACTATATTAGAGGCTGTATTACATACGACTGTATTTTAGCTTTGAAATAGTACATACAGTAAACCACTAGCTACTATATACAATATATCACACACAACTATAACTATATTAAAATTCATGGCACATTGTTCTCATATTCATGGACTATAAGCACAGATATGCATAATGTTATTGTTATAGCATAAAGGGAAGCGTTTACTACTAGTACAGATAATAAACTACAATACCATTGCTGACAGGCAAGCGTCTGCATGTTGTGTGGTATGTTCGGGTGGTTTCCTATATCATAGTTATGGCAAATAATTCTTTGTACATACTATGTACTTACTACTGCACTGTATACCCGTAAGAGAAAACAATATAATTTTATACCACTACAGCAGCTCCGGCTCAAGATCAAACCCTTGCCCATTATTTTATTCCAATCCTCGAAACTTCCAATTCAGAAAATCATAACGACCAAAAAATTGCAAGATTGTGCAAGGGCTTGACTTTTTGCGGATAGGGGCGGAACATTAAAAATACAATACGTCTACAGGAGGCAGGCGTATATAGCATAGTATTCAAACCAAAAAGGAAAGTTGATCTATTTTTTAGGAAAATAATCTGACATCGTTCCAGAGGCAAATTTTAAAAATAACTCAAATCTGTGATAGTGGGTAAGGAGTCGAAATGATAAGAATCGATTAACACCAACCGTAATTAATATATTTATTTAGTATTATTCTTATAAACGTACTTTATATCTGGGAAACCGTAAAAATATTAGGACCTGATCTTTATGTCTCCATATCAATTGCAAAAGGAAATCCCATCTCGTAATATCTACAAGACAATGGCGATTCACACATTCATCCATCAACCGTGTTGTAACTGTAACCCTTTTGCCCCTATTCATTTTTAGAGCTTTCAATAACAGTTTTACTAATGTAAGAAAATATCCTCCTAGAGTATAAGGTGCGTAGGCGGATCTGGTGTTCCAAGCAGGTATAACATATCTATGAAATTATTATAGTAAATCCGGGATGTTATATTGAATTTTTACGCTGATATGCTGTTGTCTAGTGTTTTGCCTAGCTAAGCAATATAATGCACATAAGTATTGAAAAGTTACAAAAGTACATACTTTTACATAGTACACATACGGGGTGAATTCTGAATTCAGTAGAATATTTGCAAAATGTTTCACGAATTTCTTATATCCGCAACGTCTCGAAAAAAGTGAATACATATGTACAGTACAGATACGAAAATGGTACCAGTCATACCACACGAAACAAAAAATCTTTGTATATAGTATCTACAAGGGAGTACAGAGCATTTCATTCTATATTAAATAATACTACATATAGTTTGCATTTAATATGTATAATCGGTAATGTAATTTAAAGAGAGAGTTGGATATGAGCCTCATAAATTTCGTCTGCAGCCTTGCTCATTTTCGTTCATTCGGATTCTCTTAAGGCGGCTTCTATTTCTTGACTTCTTTACATACAAAATAATAGTAGCCATAGCCATGCCATACGTATCCCTCTACACCTACGCTAGAGATAGATATCTAGACTAGTACATACATATGCATGTGCTTACAAACAGTCTATTTATAATACGATAAGTTTTTGCCATTTATAAAAGTGGTCCATTGTGGCAGAGGTACGTACATAGATATAGTAACATGTAAGGTATAGTTTCTTGAATGGCTTAACTATGTTATGCAGTATCTATGTATCTATCTATATGGCTACAACGATATCAGATGTCTGGACGTTGGTACTGGTTCTGGTACTACATAGTTTGCTTTGCTAGGTTTACATTCACGTCCACTTTCTGCTGATACATGTACCCGACACGAGCAAAGGAGAGTTAGGGAACAAAAAACTTTTTGCATTCCATTCATACTTTCTCTTCTATATCGCATCTGCTATGCTACAGGCTTTATGTTGCGAAACGTCAAGATACTTACGATTCGGTACTTACTACTTACATATAGCCAAGTCGTGCCAGGTTAGAGCCAGAGCCAAGCCAGCCGTAGTGTGTAGGTAGCTGAGTGAGTTTCCTCTTGTGAATGTAATGCAGTAGGTATACTTAGGTACATAAGAGGAGAAAATACGTTTGTTCACTTGAGTTGGGGGTACACGAGGCTGCCTGCCTGATTTCACAGTTCATTCATAAGAATTCACCACGACCTTTAATGGGGATTGGAACTATTTACCCATTCACGGCCTTCTTTGTTAATGAAGACTTTCACGCGTCAGCCTTTACTCTATCTCTAGTAAGTACATAATCATTTAAAGACTCACTGAACTATCTAATGTAATGGAACCTCCTACTTACTATGTAACAACAGTCTCTATCTATGCAAAACAGACTGTAACTGTACCATCAATATCACTATCAGTTATTTCTAACTGCTATTACATTACAGCACAGCTTATACAACTTATACAAATACATGGATGTAAAATTAGAATTTTAGATTTGAGTGCATAATTGATTATCGTCCTAAAAGCCTTGTTAAATCCTTATAGATGCAAGAATATAGACAGTAAAAGGGTAAAAACTAAAATGGCATAGCATAATATAGTAGTAAAAACTCTGTTATGATCCTGATCTGGCACTTTAGATATTGCTCCATAAAGATTACCGATAACATGACAAGTACTAACATTCAACTCCCCCACAAAATGAAATTGGCTAGACGAGACACATTTATTGAGGAGAAACTTGCCCCATTCCCTGCTTATCTGTCGTCAGCTTATTGTACGTTTTGTCAAACGTTGGGATAATAATATTTACTTCTTGAACTAAAGATTGCAGTTACGAATTTAATGGTATAAAATAAATTAACCAAAAGAACGGCCTTTTAAACATGTATCTACAAACAGTACTTAAGTACATGTACTATGCAGTACGTTTATTTTGTATATTATATCTATTTTCTGCCAAAAACGTTTTTAAAGGGGAATGTTTCAGTCTCATCCCATGTTTCATGTCTATTGTTTGTTTAGCAGTGTACGAAAATACTGATAGCAGCATTTGAAAAATATTTCCGAGTTTATCCGCAAAGTTTTGAACAAAGGACCACCAGAGGAATAATTAGCTTTGTGAGAAAGTTCTGACAAATTGCACCACCCAGGGAGGAATTTAGCTTTATCATTAGGAAGAATAGAATAGTGTGCGTGTGGTTTAATAGATATTATTTACACAACTAATTTATGTAGGAGGATGTGTCCTGGACTGGACTGGATAGGATAGGATAGGCAGGATGTGTTGTACAAGGTTTCCCCATCCGAAAGGAAGATATATAAGAGTATATATAGTAAGTGTAATGTAAACTATCTGTACATGGAGAGGAGAGACAAATGAAGAAAGGAAGAACAAGGAGAATAAATGGAAATAAATAGGGAACCGTAGGAACATCAATGTTCAGTTGATTTTCCCTGGTTAAACATTTGAGTTTTGTAGATTCTATCCGCCCGTTTCCTCGTTTCGCTAGATGTATTAGGCGGAATTGAGCAAAGTTTACAGAATGGAGAAAGCAAAAGCAAGCAAGAGCGAGGGAGATGAGAAAGAGACTTTCACTTCACTTTAGTTACTTACTTAACTGACTCGACTCTAGTTCTAGTTCAGTTCAGTCACTATAGAAAACAGTGAGTGAGCCATACAAACAAACAGATAGATAGCAAAGAAGGGATAAGTAAGTTGTAACGTTGTAAGAGATGGGATATAGTATTTATATAGTACATACAGATAGCAGTTCCATTCCAAGTTAAATACATAACATACACAGATGTGATTGCGATGTGGATGTGACTGTTTTGTGCTGAAGTAGAAGTAGAAGTAAGTTTGAATGAATGTACGCGATTTCCCTTGGTTTGGCTATAGTGAAACTGAATGGTTGATAGTGACGTCATCGGGTAGTTGGCACACTGCCAACCGGACATCCCGGCGCCCCAAGATCCCAAAATACCCGAATTTCTACTAGAGTACCTACTGGAAGCAGTCAAACCAAACCAAGGCAGCTATACTTACCAGGACCAGACTAGACTACTACCTACCACCGTTCTATTCCATTGACAGAAGATACTTTCTAGTTTCTAACTCAACTTGGGCTGTTCAACAAGGGTAGTGATAGTGTCAGTGGTTTGGTTTGGTTTGGTTGTAGAATCTAATAGGCCTTAGGCTCTATGAATATCTGTTAAGTACACTTTATACTCTTTATACGCTACGCTATGCTACTATCATATCATAACGTAGTAACATAACAAGCTTTCTTTTCTAATACTAACACTAACGTTTGTCTAGTCTGACTCTGACTCTAGCTTGGCTGACATAGAAAGAACACTGTATATATACGTATGCATAGTTATTTACTTTTATATACATATACATATATAGTAGGTATCCGAGACCCTCAATGAGCGTGGGTGGATCAAGGAACCCGAGTAGCACGAGAAATTCAGGTTTTGGCTACAAGACTCACACTGAATTTCAATGAGTTCCTACATTCAATCCAAATGTCTATATAACAGTAGTTTTTTTCCAGTTTTTTCCTCTTTATCCTACTTACTACGTACATAGTATGTATAACATGAAAATGCTAAACTTCACTTCAACTTCAACTTCACTTCACTACAGTATTATAATATCATAACGTAATCCACAAACTAAGTATTAGTATAGTGCACATTTAGATATAATGCTATTCTCACGTGGAAAAATATTTACTTATACATACAACATACAACCTACCCTAGCGTAGCGTAGTGCATAACTAGCATATCAGTACACCAGACCACTGAATAAAAAATCCTCCCGCTGAGTTATAAGCAATCTTTTTACATGCTACTGTGTATACTTACTTATATAGTTATTCTCCTTAGTGTACCTATATTTCTGTTTTTTTCTTTTCCTTTCCCTGTGGAATGTGAAAGGAAATAGGTTATGTTATGAAGGACAGGGACTGAAGTAGAACTTCGTCTACTCTGCAACTGTATAATATGTATGAAGTTTCTATGTAAACAGTGCAGTGTACTGAATACACTGTGTTTCCATACAATAATATGTCGGTTGGACGAGATGTGATCATCGCATCGCTTCACGAGTAGAGCAACATGCAATTTAGTAGACAAAAACTAAGCATTATGTTGTAAGGAAGCGTTGCCTATAATGCTGCATAATGAAATCAGATTCCATTCTACTCCATTGTCCTCATACTCTCTTTACCGACAAACGTTGCTTTATATACTTACAGTAGTGCGGTATAAATTCCTACATACATATATACATGTAGTAGACACAAAAGATCACGATTGTGATTATGAACATATTTCAAAGCTTTCCAGTTCATAAACAGGAATGAATGTGATTCACCGATAACCTTTAGCTTCGCCCCGGATGAAAAGTCTAAAATACTGAAGTTGTGTATGTTTACTTCATATAATGCAGATATTTATTTACCTTACAGAGAGAAAGCACGTTAATGATGTCTTAAAATACTTCCATTAATTC
>JAQFYC010003802.1:0-19442 GCA_034694165.1 Tomocerus mixtus
TCGGCTATTCGGCAAAATTTTTGGCCGAATATTCGACATTCGGCATTTGCCGAATACCGGTATTCGCGGCAACCCTAAACTCTGCTTATATTTGTAATATTGGAGTAAAAAGCTCTTCAATTCCCTTTCTCGAGAAACTCTCGATTATTGTGTTTGTGATTGTAGAATGCATTTTACTTAAACGTAGTTAAGTTCAGTTGCACGTAATGAAATAATGTATCTGTACTTATATAAGTATTCAAAGAAAATGAGGAATGATTTGAGGACAATGGCTCTCGCTGCATGGCTGGTTCTGGTTGTTATTGTTAGGTAAACTGAATTCAATTTACCTACCTCACCTATTCATTCGCAATTCAACTTGAATCGCAATGATAATGAATGACTAATGTGAATAAGTTGAAGTTGAGACGGAGACACTCAATCTAAACTCATTCTCTTTCTATTTATTCATTCCCTATCTTTATCCGTGCACATTATTCTTATTTCTCCAGGAATAAGTAGGTATTACTATATTCTATATTAATCCAAATCCCACTTATCTACATACTACATTAGTATAGTAATGATAAGGAATTGTAGTGAGGAGTATATGGAGGGAGGGTGGGAGCATTTATAAGTGTCAAGTGCACACAATACAATGGAGGAACTCCTGAATATTTGAAACAAGTATTAGAAAAGGAAAGTAAAATTAATCAAAGGAAAGGGTTAGGAGTATGGATATCTAATCTATAATGAACTACATTATTGTACATGTTAAGACTTGTGAACACTTACACACTATATTTCCTATGTAGCTGTAGAAGTAGTTGTCACAATAATGTTTGTAGTAATTCGGGAGTTTATATTCGTGTGGGGAATTAATATAAGAGTTAAACTGCAGAAATTCACTTGACATTTATTCATAGACAAGTATATGTGTAAATGTGTGCATGTATATGGTATACAGATAGCTATAAGTAAAAAGAGCGACAAGACAAGACAGGTAGGCCAAATGGAATAGGAATTGTATAGGAAGTATTTTCTTTGTTTGGCGAAATTGTCGGCAGGCAATGGGAATCTCTTTGGTCTCACACACCTGCTATTTCAATTCATTTCGGATAACTCCTCACGGCATGTCCGTCCGTCTTCCCTTTCGGCTTCTCTTTACGCTACACTACTTAACAATTACTAGTCTCACACTCAAAGTAACAATAATATACATCTGTCTCTCTATTTTGCACTAGCATATAAATACGTACCATATAGCGTAGTAGAAACTATGTAGAATCACAAGTAATGCTGTAACTAACATAAGTAGTTCTTTATAAATATGTCTTTTTATACGATTTAAATATTCCATATATTATTCAATATGCATAGCATTGCAAATTATATTTACTTCTTGCAATAAAACGACTGTGACTTTACATTATATATTATGTAGAGCATCAACGAGACAGTGACCACTTAAAAATAAATTTGCAGAAATGTCATATCCGGAAATCATATTTATGCTTGAAAATTGAAAAATGTGTTGACACCCTTGTCGACTTAATTTTAATCTCCTTCGCAAACAAAATACAATTTCTTATTAGTCTTATGCAAGTGCGTAATATCTTCACATGACCTTTCCCATTCTATAACAGAAGAAAATAAAATGTGTGTTGCATATATATTATCTGCACTACATAAAATCAAAATAGAGGTTGACAGCCGTTCTTTAGACATTTAGAAAATAGTTGCAAAATAAGTTAATGAGAAAATGTAATTTAAGAAGAGAATTGCTTAGGTATTTATCAGATTAGCTTAAAAGTTGCACTCATATGTTATGTGAATGATACGTGAAGGAGGAGAATGAGGATGAGTGACATTTGAGAGATGGCAGAAATTCCATTTGAAATGAAAGGGGCAGTGTAAAAGATGAAATGGAATGGGAATAGTGACAAGGAAGATGTCACTGACAGATGACATTGAATTGTCATCGTAGATACAAGGAGAAGTACTTAAACATATTTATTTGTAAGCTAAATACTACGAAGTGCACAAAATATCGAAGATCTGTAATACATGTATATTTGAGTCCTAATGATACCTACATAAGTTTACCACATTTATGTAGGTATTTATGTACATCTAGTAAATAAAGTGCTCAATAAATGTAGATATACTTAGCTAAAGATGTTGCATCATAATGTGAAACTATATTTACTAGTTAAATGGGATTTTGTATGTAGTTCAGGGACTATGACTATTGGTTCATTTCCGATAGTCAAATCTTGATCTTATGATTACTTCCACATTTCCCTGTCTGTGTAACTTAATATACGTTCTGCTCCATATAATTATTATATTTCTCATCGTAGTTATCTTTATAGATCTTTTTCTATTGTGGTCGTGTACAAAATTAAATAATTTACAATATTACACGTTTTTGTAGACAGATCTATAGAACACTGACGCTTACTTATATAGTGTCTCTATTGAGTAATAGCAAACAAGAATTATATAAAGAAAAAATAAGAAAGGACAAGAGAGTCCATAGAAAAATGGACATTCCCTATAGCAAAAGACAATAGATAAATGTAGTACACTAACCTATAGAATATTTATTTTTATCTTTATGGAAATGATTCCTTATAATATTCCTTGTTTCGGTTTCTGTGTATTAGGGCTTGTCAACTGTTCATCTGTATTGTTATGTGTGGCCATTACTTCCACTTAGAGTTCCACTCGCCGTCTGCCTGCACCCTTCTCCAGTTACAAAACCCATTAAAGACAGCAAACCAAGCAAGTAATCTTCTATTTTCGGTTGAAACCATATGCTTATACTTACGCTACAAACTTAAGGATCTTTCGCATACAATTTATATATGTATAACTTTTATATAACTTATATATCTGTACGCACGCATTATTTTCGTTATACAAATATAAAGGTTGCCTTATAACTATTCATGTGTATGTCTACATCGACATATTTTCATATTCCTCCTTCATACCAAGTGACAAACTGCTAACATTTTTCATACTTAGGTTATTAGAAGCAGTGGCGTGTATTTTGTATCTAGTGCTGTATGTAAGGGAGAGGCAGACGCTGCCGCATGTTTTTCAGGCAGGAGGACAAGACAAGGGAAACCAATACAAGTTTTTGTTGCTTCTGAGCAACAGAGTTACTAACAATAAGCAAAAAGAGTTTCAGACTGAAATGTTTGTGTCTTATCCAGGAGATTCTCTATTTTTAGATGGCAGAACTTGTACAATCCATCCAGCCTTGCATAACTTATATAGGACAATATTCTCACTACACTCATCTTCAGCATAGAACATCATTAACTGTTATTACCATATCCTTACCTTTAGTTAGCATAGGTATTTGTATTGTAAATCTATACATATAAATATGCGTGTACAGTATGTAGGTAACTTGAATGTGTATAAGCATCCTTGTGTAATTACGTAAGAAAGAAATACTCATTTACATAAATGCGTATAGAATGTGAGGAGTGAATTGAGGGATGAAGAAAGCCATACGGACACAAACACAAACAGAAGACAAGTCAAGTGGCAAAAAATATTGTTTTGGCTTTTAGTATTGTGAGTGTTGCTAAGAATGAGTTTGTGAGTGAGGGAAGGATGGACGGGAGATCTCAATACATCTCATACATTCACTGTAGGTATTTAAAATCTGTAATTGTTGTTCCTTCCAGTCTGTTGTCTGTCTGTTGCATGCAGAGACCAATTCTATTTATTCCCTTCTTTCTTCCCACAGTCTCATTATTCTAATATTTATGTCTGTACGCATGTTGATGTTCGTTGTTCTTGAAAATCTTCTCCAGTCCAAGTCAAACTACTGAACTGAAATTCCAATATACAATACCACTAATCTCTATACTTTTAACTAATACAAGACTTGAAAAGACAATCAGCAGCATTCCAAATGAATAAGCTTCATATTCTATGCCATTACTACATGCACGTACATTTGGTAGCTGCAACTGTAGTAAGAGTACATAAGAACAATAACAATAATAGTAAATGTATTTAGAAACATGCATGCTGACACACAAAGTGTTGTACAGCTTTTTGTTCACCTTACAAAAATAAATACACACAAACTGAAATCAGTTCAGTACTCAGATTACACAATACCTATACAACAAATTCATGGAATAGGGTTTACATACTATTATAAAAGTATAGTATAAAAAATTCAATTATTAAATTATATCTGATTAAAATGTATTATGGTATTAAATAATAGATAAGTATAGTATAAACAGATGCAATATTAATAAATTATATATCTGATTAAAAAATAGTGAGGTATTAAATAATAATATTAAAATTATTATTATTCGGTTGCAAATTAAGGCGATTTCTGCCTGAGAGCACCCAGTAATGATATTTTCTGATTATCTGATTATTATCTGCGGAGTAAGATATCTCTCGCCCTCTTGATTTTTTTATTGTCTGTGTGATACAGATAAGCCCGAGGCCCTGAGGCTTAAATCTCTTCTTTGCATCTTCAAACTCCCCATTTTGCTAAAAAATAGTTGGTTAGGTTATTCTGATTTGAATTGTTCATGTTCGTAGTTAATGCCTCTTTATCTCAGACTCTCTCTTTTCAACTCAAAACTCCAGGCTCCAGAGTGTCAATGATATATCCATGCCATTGCATTGCATTGCATGGAGAGACCAGGCCAGAGCCGGGATACTGGAGAAGGGCTTTATGCGAATTCATATTATGATACCCTTGGGAGATTTATTCCATACAGAAAATACCTTATCAACTTTAGAGTAGGTGAAGTCGTTTCTCCAGCCTCTACACTCCAGTCTTCCAGCTCCTCTTCCAGAATTATTTATGTATGCAGTTTCTTCGTGCTGGAATTGTATATTTAAGTAGCAAACTCTTGTATTTGCACTGGGAAGAAAAAGAAGAGCCATTCAGAAGATTCATTTCTTGCAAAAATAACAATAATAGTAATCCTTCCACATTATCTTGATATCGTTATTAACTATTTATTGCCAAAAATGCTTTTAATAATTTGAATAAGGTATTCATCCTAAAATAGAAATCCAGGTAGGAGGGAATGAGGAAAATATGTAATACAGTACTTATGACGTACGGGAATATTTCAACAAAATTCTCATACTTAAAAATTCAATTGGCAGTTTATGCGAATAGGTATTCAGATTTTAGCATTATTTCAACTTCTACCCACCATTTTTATTAATGTGTAAGTAAGTCAATATATTTATGACTGAAAAATCCGTAAAAAGCAATAGATTTACATTAAAAATCTCAACTGATCTCAAAAATATAGGAAAAACTTAAAAGTGTTAGGAACATGAATATAAAAACTTAGTAAACATAATAATAACACAAAGAAATTGGCAATCATAAGAAATAAAAATAAAACCCCGTCGCGTCAATAACTTATAAAACAGGAGCACCTTCGTAAAGGTAGAAATGGCTTCTATGAATCTATCTTCTAGAAAAAGCTGGCCATGTACTGATATGATAATGAATTCGAAATGTTTATGTAATAGTTATGTGGCAAGGATGGGAAAATTGGCAATGTTACATATAAATACATAAAGAATGCCTCCTAGTACCTACACTCTAGCAGAGTTAATGCATAAAATAATATTTAATCTCAAATGAATACAAAATATTTTTCAAGCAAAACAGGAATGACAGGGTTTACAACTTTGGAATTTCTAAAATACAGTAAAGTGCAATATTTTGCATAGTGCGAATTTGGAAATCTCTGTTAATCCCTGCTGTTATTCAAACCAAAAGGAAAACATTGAAATTAATTCGGGACTGATTGAATCTTAAATGATTTTATTTAATTTTCAATTTATTTCTCCCATATCTTCCCGTCCTGGAATTAGAAATCCTGAGCCAAGTTGTAATGTTGGCTGTATGTTAGTAGAGAGGAGACAGTCGGGACAAGGCACTTTTGTCATGTCATGTGAGTGAAGCAAATGCAAAAGCCAAAGTAACTGGAGAAAGGAATTGCGAGAGTAGAAGAGAGTTCCGTGTTTGTTAGATTTAGCAATGCATATAAAATGAGAGGGAGGATTCTTCGCTATGAGAAAGGCGGTATGGCGCATTAATTGATTAAATTACATTAATTATACACCAGGCAATGGCAATGTGCACTGTGTCCATCACACAACGCCTACTCTACCTTTATCTACGTACCTACATTTATTATTATCGTTTTGCAGTTCATTTTAACATTTATTCGCCATAATGCAATCACAAACATTGAAACGCACGGACTTAATGGAATTAAAAGCATTAAACTACCTCAACGTACATTCAAGTTTACTTCAGTATTCCTTGCAGTTAGTGAAAGTTTGGTCTGCACGTACGATAATCAAAATAATTTATAAAGTTATTAGATGTATCTGCAAAGGCATTAAGATTCAGAAATTAAGCCATTATTTTAGCTTAGTCGATATCTATAATTACCTAGAATATCGAATTTATGGACAAAATTAAAATTTTCAATGATTTATTAAGTAACGGAGACCCTTCTTAATAATTTCGTCTATCTGTCCGTCCGTACATGCAAACATTCACGAATATAAATATCAATCAAATGAAGCCCACATTTTTTTTTAAATAGCTGGCATCAATTGGTAATGTGCACGTGGGTGGTCGTGCTTGCAAACGTCAAATTCTAAAATAGAGTCAATAGGGGACATTCTTATTTATAGGTCAAGGTCTGTCTGTAAATAATAATTTCCATGCACAAAAAACTAAATACTGCGAAAAAGTTTTTTGAATATGTCAACTTGGAAATTCAAATATTTTATTCAAAAATGTGGAAAAGGTGTTTCCTGCATTAAAATCTCAGTAAAAATTTATATTTAAAGCTTCTAAAACTTTTTCTTAGTGTAATGTAGCGTCACCTGTAAAGCCATTTTTATTTGCGCTGCTTTTTGCATCCGTTTCCCATTGGTTTAAGTATGGAGCAGTTTAATTGCAAAGCCCAATTGAAACTATGAAATCCTGGTTTGCTTTTGTGCAGTTTTTTGAAAGCTAGAAACGTGTGTAGATTTTGAAGAATGTTAGAATTACATATTCCCAGTCTCAATATCTTCAGATAAAGAACATTTGGGTCGATGCGCGCAGAAGGAATCAAAGGATGAATAATCTATGAGGGGAATAGAAAAACGTCGAACTATCTGGAAGTGACTCTATCCATTTATCTGGTTCCGGTAACTAAATATACCTACGTAAACTAGGTACACTACCTAATGTATAACCATGAATAAAGAAATAGAAGCACTAGTGAAAGTGAAGCTAGGAGTCTGAATGCAAAAAATAGTGTACAAAAAGTATTGGATTGGACATAACCATGTAGTACATACAGATACGTACAGTTCATTCCGCATATAAGGATTCGTAAGTGGGGGAAATCGTTAAATCAGACTGACTTTTTCCGAATTTTTAATCTGGAAGACACTTATAGGGAATTGTCGACCTATTTAAGAACAATTTCTAATATTTAATCCTGTTCTGTGTAGTTAATATAATTGAATAGTAAATAGGAAAGTGTAAAGGACTATTAAAAAGATACACAAAATTGTGGAACAATATAATACAGACATCTTTAGTCAAGTAGAGAACTCTTTTCTTGGCTTTATAAGCTAATGGACATAAGGAGTTCATTTGCACGGTCATCCCCGATCCACGACTCCGTATAGGAGGAATGTACTGTATTTGTGTATGGAGAATTGGCTGAAGGTCTGTTTTAAAATTACAACTGCAAATCGAACGAAATTCCCGGGAGACTGTGGGAGAAAGTCAGAAAGCGATAGGGAGGAAATACACGCACTCAAAAGAAAGCTAAACCTTGTCTTGCCTTAGTATTAGTATATGTATCGAAGGATGAAGGAATATGTTTAGATGTTGTTGTATGTGTAGTTTCCATAAGGGAGTAGGGATTAAACTTTTTTGTCTGGTTTGGCACTTCTGTAGGGAACTGGACATAATAGAAGCCTCTATTCAAAATTAGAGGCACGTAAATTCAGCAAACCACTTGGAAATACAAATAGTTGGAAAGTCAAACGATGAAGTGAGTGTTTAAGATACGTTTTTCTTCTCTGCTTACAAATGCTTTAGGTTCACACTTTTTTCATGGAGAAAGTTCATACCTACGTACTACAGTATAAGGATTGTATGACAGTGTATGATAAATTGATTGGCTACAAATAAATAGCTAAGGAATATTATTATAGTTCCCTCTTTCCTACGCTTACGCTCCTATAAATAGTAAAAATATTCAGAATAATTTATTGCCTTTCTTCGTGGAAATATCCACGCACGCAATCTCTATGCTTAATATATGTAGCTATTGTGTATGTAAATTCAATACTTAAAGGTATTTGTATTTATACTTAACAATAAATTGTGTATGCTTAGATATATTTTCAAAAAACAATAAAAATAATTGTACTTGCCCATCTCGTTGAATTTGAAATATTGCACATGCAAAAGCTGCCCAGTTTACACTTCATTACCATTTAAACTGAACTGCCAACTTTTAAAAGCTTCTGCAATTGTTACAAGTAAAGAAGCCAAGCCACATAAAAAAGCCCAAACTTTTAAGTACAAAATAAATTGCTATATTATTCTAACATTTCTATTTGTAACTCGGAAAAACAATTCTCAGGAAGAATTAATAGCTTTCTAATTCTTAATAGTTGTGACGTGAATCTATTTTATTTGTAAAATTATCCTGCATACGTTTACAACGTATAACTACTATAATAATACATATGCAATGTTATTTGCTTGAGGCTGATTTCATTTCAGTTACTCACCTTGAAACGAAAATGAATCAAGCAAAACTGCACTGACTTGCTCCACGTGATGATTGGATTATTGATTGGATGTCAGTGAGACTGAAACTCAATTGTCAAAATAAATACATCTCTATACAATACATTTCTGCAGTCTGTAGTAGAATATGAGAAATGTAATGGCATTATTCATCTCCCAGTCCCAATACAAAAAGTAAGTTATGGAATTTTCTAGGTTGTTGGAATGAATAAATACATTATTATTTTTTTCTTTGGATGCTACTGCAATATAACTACGTTCTATCAAAACTGTCACAAATCCACATAGATCTGATACAATATACGTAGTACACATGAGTAAAGCGTATTACTTATTCGAAATATAATGGAATTTTCCCATATTAAACGAATTTTAGAGTATCTGTTTGGTTCTGAAAGTAAAAAGGGAACTGACAGCGAAAATGGATACAAGAAATTCTCGTAATAGGAAAAATTGCAATATGGAACAGATATTTTAGGAATTTTTAGTCTGAGAGACGCTTATAGAGAATTCTCGAACTAAAAAACAATTTCTAATATTTTATCAGTGAATGTGTAGTTAATACTATAATTGAATATTAAATAGAAAAGTGTACAAGGAATATTAAATAGGGAGACAAATTGCAATACATTATATATTACAGACATCTTTAAAGTAGAGAACTCCTTTATTGACTTTAATCTGCATTTTAATGGATATAAGGAATTCCCCTTTACAGAAGGAGTTGTGTACAGTTCCCTAAGATTCCTTGTCCGTAGAATAAAATGTATTACTATTAGCATAGATATGTACACTGTACACAGTGAGTTGCTCTATATATCACTTGAGAATCTGGAAATAGTCTTTTAGAGATCAAAAGCTTTGAGAAGGCCGAGCGAGTGAAAGAGGCTGAATAATAGGAATATGAAGCAGAGTGCAATGAATACAGATTTGCGGAGGAGGAAGAAGAGAAGGAGAAAAGACTAATGTGATTTCCAGAAGAGAATCTTTAAGAACTTGATATTGAGATCTAGACTACATAATACTTACAGGTTAGAATAAGAGAATTTAAAAAGAAAGTTGAGTATAAAATAGAAATGTATATGATGATAGGAGATGACATGGGAAAATGTTAAAAAGGAAATATGCCAAAGTCAATTCTTTAAAAAACAGAGAGATTGGAATAGAATATTGGGTTTTGCATGTGGGAGATAGAAAAGAGATCACATCAGACTCCAAACAATCAGAGCAGCAGGAATGGGAATAGATTTTTATTCTTACTCACTCACCCACTTGAATCTTCAACTCTTACTTCTATCTCTCACAAATCTTTGGCTCTCGACGTCTCTCTTCTCCTACGTTATCGCTAATGTTCAGAATATTTTCATACACTACATCTTATAACTACGAAAGAATGGAGAAATTTCTCCTTCTGTTGCTTGTACTTATCAACAAGCGTGTGTTCTATTTATATGTTACATAGCGTATTATTATTTATGTTAATAGGTGCATAAGCGTAGAAAGAACAGAATGAACATGCCAAAATGTCAATACTGAAAAAAAGATGCGAAACAAAGATAACATAAATTATTAGACACAAAAATAGATAACATCAAATTCAAAAAAGTCTTCATTCTCAATATCAGTCAAAAAAATGGATAAAGACAACTGTGCGAATTCAATTAAAATTTTGTTGTAAACGTACATCTGTATTATCCAATTTGCAAATTTTGTTAAATTAACGTTGCCTATATAAAAATTCCTTCGGATTCTGTAGCTAACAGTAGGTGACCTGATCCTTGAGACTCTTAACGATATCTGGACACCATAAGTCAAGAGATCTACGTATTTATAAGTACAATAGATGCATTGCTTAACAATCCATATCAATCCGAAAGTAGATATCAACTACTTAAGTAATAAATTTTGATATAATTCAATATTTGCAAGTTATAAGCACCAAAATAAAAAAGTGATGCTTTTCGGTGAAAGCTATATTTTATTTTACATTAACAATTTGTACTATTTAACATTGAAATCAATTTTCTTGCATCCGTGTAAATCAATCACAATATAATTGACATAACATGTACTACTAATATTACTATGTTTTCTAGATAAATATAGAAATTCTCAAATCTTTAAAACAGACTTTCTTGTTCATTAAATATTTGTATGTATAGAAAAAACATACCTCTAGTATATGTAATTATTGAGCTAAGCTTTCCAGACAATTAAGCTGGAAGAAAGAAATTAAGGATGTCGACATTCCTTTTATATGTCAGTGATGTATATTCAGCCTTTTAAAGTGTGGGTAGGCAGTAGGCACATAATATGAGAGTGTCTATATGTAGTTAGTTAGGAAATTGAAGATGATTGATGGGTCAAGTGTCAACTACACAAAAGTATTTACTTGCTTAGAGATACTTCTGGAGTAGGAGGAGCTATTTATACATTATATTTATCAGTTCTAATTATGTTTTCTACGCGCACAAAGAATTTTCATTGTTTAGATATATTTCAGGGGCTCTTCTGCTCTGCTCACGTCGTAATTCATTTAGGTACTGGTATTTACAATTCATTACACGGAGAAAACATTTTATTTATTTTGTAATCTGTGTAGATCTTTTGTTTGGATATTTTTCACCATTCCTCTGCATTCTGACAAGTTAAATAAAGTTTAGGGATTATAATTGGTAGGAATGGTAAACATTGTAAATAGTTCTTAAGAGATAATACCAGATAACCAATTTAAATAAAGAGTTGACAAATATTTTTACATGAAAAATGATTGGACAGAAAAGCGAGAGTGACAAAAAGAGACCTTGTTCTCTTTTCTTATTGTCAAACGAGTTCTATACAATTAGTTCATATTTATATTATAATGCGTTAAGGCACTCCTACAGATAATAATAAATAATACCGACATGTTTAGTTACATAGGTAATAAGGTTAGCAGTTAATAAAGTCAAATAGTAGTAGAAGATTCTCGTTATCTGAAGTCAAATCTCCAGAGCAGTCATGTGTCATGTTGCCTACATGTGCACATCATTACCCGAATAGCAATAACACAAGTCGGAAGATCAGAAGCAGCCAAAGTCATGCCAAGCCACTCGATGTCAATTCTGGTCTTCCCTTTCGATGTACAAAACATATCATTGTCTCTCTCCAAACACAGATCAGCCTTTTCACCATTAGATTTATATCCACAAACTAAAACAGAACACTTACATATAACAAAGTCCATTCAGTCACGTCAGAGGTCACACATAGATTTCAGCTTAAAATATTTCTCTTCCTGCTTGCAATATTTGACTTTTGCTTTTTAAGAAGTAACACAATTTTTTAAAAATAGAGATTTGCCAGTTTAAAAAAGCTGAAAAGTTTCCCGTTTATTTTTAAATCGCTTTTCATATCCCATATTCCATAAACCAAAATTATGTTTGCCATTAATTAAGGATGCTCCGCCCATTAGCCATTATTTAGTTATTATTAGGCGTACTTAATAATCTTAATGAATAACTTCATTTTCTCCCTCATCAACACATCTGGAGTAAAAATCTAAATCGTACTCTAATGGCGAAGTATAAATCTTCCTTAGATTGTCATTTTATTTCATGAATTGTGTCGTTGTGCTCCTGTCCACTAAAAATCATCTGTTTCGGCATTAAATTTTAATTAATTTTAACTTTTCTCTTCATAAACATAGAAATGTGAATTCGAATCGGAAAAGCATTCAGGCCAGAACCAGAATTTCATCGGCATAAATACATTTATTTTACCTTTACTTATCACCGCAAGATCTTTCTTCTTTCTTCAAACATATTTATGCAGTATCAAGTATGAATACCATTAATATCTGCTTAATTGCATATTAATTATGATTTATTTAGAGTCAGCCTGATTAAATACGAATATAAATCTGCCAGGACAAAAATAACCAATGTCTGTCAGCATACTGTTACTGTCACTGTTAAAGAACTTAATTACTTGATCTAAAAAGAAACTTTGAGTCATTTTGTATGAACAAGTACACGGAAGAAGAAGACGCCCTTTTCTTCCTTCGGCTGCAAATAATTCATGAGATGATGACAAGTCAACTTTAAATTCCTATTTAATGTGCACTCTTTTGTAACTTTTTATTTATAGACATTCAAATTGCGTTCATTTTTAATTTCCAAAGTACTTTACACAACATCTTGTAAATACTTAACTTTAAATATAGATTTGTTGCTGTAACATTTCCTTCTATGTACCAAGTCCCAATGTATGAACATCTGCATTTAGAGTATGTCTTTGTCTAGGTAAACTCCTTTAGAGATTTTCTTCTAATGTTTAATCGTACTTATTAGTGGATGCTCTATTTGTAATTATATAGTGCATTTACTTATTTATAAAGAAGATTATTAGGTGTGTTATATAACCTGCTTATAAGACAATGAAGAAATTATTATTCTTTTGATGTATAGTTACAGACGGATGCATTTTTTTCATTTAAAAACTGATGAAAAGATAGTACAAACAAAACTGATCGTGAGTGAGTACCTATTACCTACCTTATGCTTATCAATGTAAATAAATGGGATTCATTCAACTGCATTACATTTACATTAAATAAGTTGTAATAAAATCACTCTCTTTAAATGCCCATCAACTGCCTTGTACTTGTATATAAAGACAGATAGTCTATTTTCATAATATATTCGTTTATCTATATAAGTATAAGGTAAAGTATGTAAGCAAATGTCTAAGTCTACAGAGAAGATTCTTCTTCTGGTAAGTATTTGTATCTTTGTTACGTTATCACAATGAGATCAGAGAGTGGAGATGTAGCCTGAAGGCATTAACAGAAGCTAAGAGTGAATGTCAGCTTGATTTTTCTTTCTTGAGACTGACATGACTATTTCTACGTATCAGTTGTACGTTATGAGTGAATACATACATTCATCATCTTCTATGCCACACTAACTAGCTAACAAGTCAACTATTTATTGACATTGAGAAGTAGTTCCCAGCCATACTCCTATTACTTAAACCTACATCACATTACATCAATTGGAAAAACGTTAGCAAAGAATAAACACCGGAGGGGGTACCTTTATTGTCGGTAATGGTAATGCAATTTATAGGTTATAAATGAAGGATATATTTAAATACATACGCTTAGATATTTAAATTATATTTTTGATAATGATAATATAGGTAGAATTCAATAAGACTTAGGTACAACCATAATTAAAAAAAATAAAGGGCAATTTAATATCACAATATTTGAAATACTGAAATTGGGTGATTGGGTGTACTCAAAAAGCTCAGATTTGGCGAGGTTAAATCTAAAACTACATCGGACTCTGTTTGTTTAAAGCTTACGCTAAAAAGCCCTTCATTACATTGGTTGAAATTAAAGGCTAAAGCGTAGACGTTTTTACTCTTTCTTGAGTACACTCATTATTGATATTTTTCTGATTTCCTTCTAGATTCCTAAATTCTTACGTGTTTAGATGCCGTCACGTGACGGGCTAATAATATATCTAGATAGTTTATAGTTTATATTGTACCTAGTACCTAGTTATATTTGTACACAAATATAAAACTTGGTAAAACATATATATTAAAACTGTAAATGAGCATTTAGAGAAATATACTTTTGTTTTGATTCTTATAGGAATGTAGTTATTTAAGTAGAAGTATTATTCATGTGTTTGTTTCTTAGTGAATGTTAAATATTTCTGTATGTGATATAGAGTAATGTAATAGAATTTGAAGGAGATTGAGAAGTCAAAGTGTTGTGTGTTGTAGTAGAGAGTAGTAGTGTACGTGTAATGAAGAAATGAAAGGAAAGGCTAAAGGGGAGCAAAGTGAGAGTCAATATTCATAGAATGAGAGTGGGAAAAGGCAGAGGCAGGCAGCAGAGCGGTACGTTAGAGTAAAAGCCATTGAAGCAGCATGACTTTTAATTAAGGTTGACACTATCGTTTCATCTTCCCACGCCGTAAATGAGAAGGAAAGAGCCTTAAGGAATCACAGCACAACCAAACACCAAAACCAAGCAAAGGCTGAAGGCCACAGTGCAAATATCTGTACAATACACATACCTATATAGTAATACTCAATACATATACATATATATAGCCACTATATAGATTTCCTGCTATTTACGTAACATACTATAGTAATCTTGCAAACAGTTACAGTTACGGCTAGAAACAAGGTGGTGCTATGTTAAGTGATAAGAGAATTGCGTTTTATTTCTCTCTATTTCATATATAAGGACCTGTACCTATACAAATACTATTTATATTATGCTTCAAACAGCAAAGACATCCTTTTAAAATCAATTCTCTACTATGCATTATGCATCTAGTAGGTTCTTCTGTATAGCATATGTTATGTATAGGTATGTGTGTAAGCACTCATTTAAGTGCTTAACTGTAAATAGTAGGTACTTAAACTATAGATAAATAAATAAATAATAGTTGTATATTAAGTATAACCAGATTGAAAGCGTAAGTGTAAAAGAGTGACAAGGGAAGTCAAGTGGCTGGTTTGGTTGGCTGATGATAAGTTTAGTGACGTTGACGGGGAATGCCCTTTGGCACTCCTTCCGCTTCTCTTTACTTATATCTACTACACAAATATTGGTTACTTATACCATCTTTACAGTTTCCTTAAGTATAGTATTTACTTACATATTACCTTAGTGTTCAGGTTGTTCCTTCAATATTGCGATTTCATGCATGGTCTTTGGAATATTTCAAAATGGGAGCTCACGTGTATAAGTATTCAATCTAAAAAGTAATAGTAAATACATTTATTTTACCTTTACTTATCACCACAAAACTATTGTGTTGTTAGTATTGTAGTTTTCTTCTTTCTTCAAACACATACAGATTATATTCATCAAATAACCATACCATTTAGTATCTACTTAATTGCATATTAAATGATGGTTTATTTAGAGTCAGCCTGATTAAATACGAATGTAAATCTGCCCGGACAAAAATAATGTCCGTCAGCATTCTGTTAGTGTCACTATAACTATATATTAACGGACTTAATTACTTGATCTAAAAAGAAAGACATTTTGAATTATGTTCAAAAGTATCCGCATGGATAGAGAAAGATAAAAACTTTGAAACGTTCATCATTCTCGAAATGGATGTCTGTCTGTTTGCGAAGATCAGTTCACTTAACTCGTACGTGCTTTTTCTTTTCCACCTACAAGAAAGAGGGACAGAGAAATCAAGAGCATGTGTTTTAGAAATTCCTATATAGACACAAATAAATAGATACTACTATATAAGATCTTTTGGGGGAAGTACACAAGGAACCTTTATTTTCAACTACTTCTATTATATGTGGTTACAGAAACGAAGAAAAGTATTTACCTATAGAGAATATATAGTATGTTAAGATAGGAACTGAGAAAAGAAATGTGTCTTAACTAGTATTTGTATTTCTCCTTTTCTCTTCCCTTCTCTGCCCTGTCCTCATCAATATCTTAAAGATATTGGCGTGGCTTAATATCTCAATTCGGTTGAATAGCTCCCTTTCCTATTCCTCCATCAATTGTGAGATGAGATGGGCATTCTGTTGTCCGTGACGTATTATGCTCTGCTCTTCGTGGCTATCCCTTACCACGAGCCTTTACCCACTATTCTCTTTAACATGAGTAACTGGGCGTGCGAGTACCCAAATTTTGCAGCCCAAAGGAAATAATTGTTGATATACTAACTGTCTCAGTTACGCCACTTTATTAAATTATTTCAAATAACATATTCAGACTCGTTTTGAATTTTGATGGCGTTTTGGAAATATAAAAATATCTGAAATTCTGTTTGTACTTCCAAATCTTGAGTATTAGGGTTTTAAATAGATCACGATAAAAAGGCTGGAAATGCTCTACAAGCTAATACACATGTTATCCACTTAAATATCCATAAAAAGATAATTACAAAATGGACAAAGATAATAAGGTTATTTCTTGATATAG
Organism: Tomocerus mixtus; assembly: GCA_034694165.1. NCBI lineage: Eukaryota > Metazoa > Arthropoda > Collembola > Entomobryomorpha > Tomoceridae > Tomocerus > Tomocerus mixtus. Next base: position 16,815 of record JAQFYC010003802.1, read on the forward strand.
CTATTTAGGCTAAATTACAGCAAACTTTACGGATGTGACAAAGGCAATCTTTTTATACGGGCTGTATTTTCATGTAACCAATCATGCAATTCCAGAGAAGTGTTACTATATATAGTGTACAATACATCACGTAAGTTCCTATTATATAATATTATAAGTCTAGTAAGTAAAGGGATGATAGATATACTTAGTTGGGGATATACAGATATAAAGAGGGTCGTAACTCATCGGGGCATCAGCTGCTTCCAAAAAAATTAGATTGAACATGAACATTGAACTTTTTGGTGGCTCTTCTTGTATGTCGATGAGAAAAGTAAGTTCAGTTTCAGTTTCACTCAAGAAGACGAAATAAAACGAACTATATAGTTGAACAACATAATATCGTAATACTTTAGTTTTGAATGAGAAAGATGAAACCAAATAAAAGTATTGCACATACTTTACTTACGCTACACTTTTACACGCACAACAGTTGAGTAAAGTGGAATGAGTCACCGATATATAAAACAGTTAGTAGTAACTAAAAAATATATTATAAAGTATACTGTAGCATAGTAGTAGTATTAGTAGTACTAGTAACTCATCTCTTAACATTCCGTTGACTCCTTTCTTAAAGTTTAAGCTCCATTGCACTTCACACACGGAATGGAAATGCCCGAAGGATAAAAGTGTCGGATTTTCCCGTCAAATTTTGTCTAAGTGATGGAACTATGGGAAGAAGAGGAAGCAATCGTTTTTCAAACAGCCAACAAAAAACTCCCACCCACATAAGTACATAATATATACATAACACACAAATTCCAGGTTTAAGTAGCTATTATTCCATATATCCCAGTATTTTGCAATATCCATATAAGATCTATCAGCAATAGTATACATATATACTTAAGTAATTATATTATTCTTTATAGGTAAAATAATTATGTATCCGATTAGCATGTACGTAGTACATAGATCAAATTAGCTTTTACTTTTGCTGTGTTCGTTAAACTATTTACTAATCTAATTGGATATACATTGCAAAAATTGCAGAAGATACTGTGACATAGTATGTACAGTGTTTACGTTTTATCCTTAATGTAGAGCATAGATAACCAACTGACAAAATATTTCAGCGAATCTTGATTCTTTATTTGTTGACTCTGATGTTTGAGTTTATTTTGTATTAGCTTCCTATTTAGGTTGATGGAGAAAGATGATGTGAGTAAATCTTTCGATTGAGTTATGTGATATGGCTCTTTTATTTATTTTGATTGGGATATGATGATGTAATGTAGACATGTAGAATAGATGAAGAGGGTAAAAGAGTAATCTGTAAATAGGGCAATACTTCAACACTTGAGAAAAGAGGAAAGGAAGGAACTCAAGCGAACTGACATTAGCTGTGTAAATAAATTGACAGTTTTTGCAAGAATTCCTGGGATCGTTTATCGTGGCGATGAGTCGACTTGCTAAGAGATTTGATTAATGCCTTCATTCCTCGTCCTTCTTCATCCTCTTAGCTCATCTCTTGAGTATACGCTATTCACTACTCACTACTCACACAGTTTCCTTTTCCTTGCTCCACTTCAGACTTTACATCTCTAATAGAATTACATTTAGTTAGTCTACTTCCACATCCACAAAGTATTGCAATTCTTACAGAAGAATTTGCTAATAGTTTACTACGAGCATTACTCTCACTCACTCACAAATTCGCATCTGCAGGATCTGCAGTGTTTATATTAGGGCTATATGTCGTAGGCATATATTTTTATTTGGCAGGAAGCTACAACTTATACTATAAAATGAAATTATTTGGGTAACTATTCATTATTACGGTTTTTTTGATACAGATGTCATTTTACAAATATTTAACAATGAAATACAATTTAATACCAAGAGTGTTAAGCTCAAAATTTTCAAAAAATTTCAAGTGTATTCAATAACAAAAATCTTCAACGCGTTCTTTAAAAAATCAATATTTATATCAATAATTTTAAAATGTTTAAAAATTTGACTAAGGTATTTTAAATGTCTTAAAACTTTCTTAAAAGTTTAAAAATGCGTCTCTAAGAAATTTAAAAAATTCCCCAATGGAATCTAAAACGTTTCAACAATTTATGGTCTACCCTACATTGCAAAGGGTAATTAAATGTTCCAAAAATTCTGCAAAATTTTTTTTGTAAGTCTGTAAATGTCTTAAAATATTCAAAAATTCTGCCGACATCTTATTTTGTCAAATCAAATATTTTTTGGCGCTAAATACGGATACATTATACTTGTATCTTTCTTTAAATGTCCCCGGGCTCGATGGGTCATCTTGCCTATACTAAACCATATAACACGTCAAACTATAACTCTACATTAGAAAAGTACGGTAAACGGGCAGATAATAATATAATCTTTAGAGCACATACACTACACATACACATTTTAAATGGGTAAGGATGATGTGTATGTGTTTTTCATATTGTTGAAAAGGTAAGCTGTAAATTGACATCGAAAATTCATGACATGAGATTCCCTTGTTGCTAATATTCCATTTGGCCATCACATAGTATAGTATGTACGCGCATGCGATTTCTTCGGGACCGCGGGACCCTAGGTCCCGGGCAGGCAGGCAGGACCTGCCCGGGACCATCCCGG
>JAQFYC010003803.1:0-19437 GCA_034694165.1 Tomocerus mixtus
CAAGCAAATTTATCGAACGAGGAGGAACCCATATATCAGAATGAAATAGTTTCCCAAATGCATTCTATTGAACTCCGAGATTCATTGTCTCAGTCCCAGTCTCAGTCTCACAGGTAAAGTTTAAGTTACATAATACGATCATCATTAAATTTACGGAAGTATGATAGCAGGTCACATTTATAGCTTTAATCATTTAACTGTAGCAACTCAGATATGATGCAACAAAGTATGCAGCCGAAGACTCAAGACGACTCTCAGATGTACATTTATAAACCACCCCCGCCATACCCAGGGTCGACTGCAACTACAACTGTGCCAACAGAGCAAGGAAACAAAATGCAGCCACAGCAGTCCCCTAAAGCTGGTACGTCTGCCAGCTTTAATTCTCAACCAATGCTTAAATCAAAGGATTATGCAGCGTCCCACCCCCAGCTTTCCCCTGCCACATCTGTGGTTAGCGCCGAAGTCCACTCTCAACCTCAACCTGTGAAAACTAATGATCGTTCACTTCAGAACGTTAACAAAGCTTCCGTTGTGTCTTCCATTCAAAATACTCCTTCCACTTCCAATCTAACAAAAATTAATGCTAGAAGCATTGAAAGTAGTTTTGCAAAGAAAGAAGATGCCATGAAACAACTGCAAGGTGTCGATACCGGAGATAAGGAAAAGTATAAGGTATAGTTTGATTATCGTAAATCATAAAGTAATTAAAGCTGTGTTTAAAAATTCAATTGAGTTTAGTTTTACACTGTTTTAATGATATTCAAGGCTGGGCATTTGTATGGCAAACCAATAGACCCTAATATACTTAGGGAATTTCAAGCTATCCCTCGAACAAAACCTAACCCAACTTTTGTAACTGCTCTAAAACGGGAAAACTCTAAAAGGAACAGGTAAATTTAATCCACGGGAAAATAGCTTTTTTGTTTATCTATGTGAATTGAAAAGTAATTACTTATGTTATGATTATTTGTTAATTACATAGATGTCCAGATATTTTGCCCTATGAAGACAATGCAATTCGCTTGTCGCCGTCTCGAAGTAATCCAAATGGGTACATTAATGCTTCCCCTGTATCGGTAAGTATATTACATAATATACCTAGCTTATGTATTTTTAATTTCTTGTGTCACAATGAATAATATTTTATACAAATACAGTTTGAACAAAGTCCAGATTTGATGTTTGAAATTTCCTTTTTAGGCTCATGTCAGTGGGAGAGATTGGAAATATATTGTGGGGCAAATTCCTTTGGCCGGTAATGCACCAGCTATTTGGCAGATGATATGGGAAACCGAAGCCAAAATCATCGCGGTTCTTGAGAGAGACTCAAGTGCATTGTTTTATCCGGTAGAAAATGGAAGTTCGTTATCTTGTAGTGACGTAAGTATTTAAATAGCCTTATATAAGATGTCGGTGTTTATTAGTCCTTGCAATAATATAATTTAAATATAAAATATACTAACTAAACTGAAGTGAAATGAGTACCATGAGAAATACTTCCCTTACAATACAAAAACTTCTTCTTAAAACAGTTGTAACTTTTTATAAATAGTTTCAGATAGTTGAAGGAAAGGGAGAAAGAAGCACCGCTGCAAGTATAGCTAGAGAATTGACACTCATTTACACCCCGAAAAAGAAACAGAGGAAAGTATGGATTCTCCCTTACGAAGAAGAATGGAAGGATGATGTTCCGATTCATACCGAACATTTTCTTTGTAATACACTTAAATTCTTCTTAATATTCAAATTATATGTATCACAGCTGCAATCTTAATCAAATTCCTTGATTATAGGTTTCTTGGAAGAAGTAAACTCGATTCAAAGGAAAGTCAGCGATCCTTCAACACCCCTTACTGTCGTCTGTGGAACTGGCGCAGGAAGAAGTGGTGTGTTGATCCTGTCGGATCTATTGCTGCACGCTGCAGATTCTGGACATGTGAGTCGGCATTATATTCTATATTTATATTTTAGTTTTAAATCTTCCTTTTTGCATACCTTATTGAATTACATACTTAATAGTTGATGCACTGGCTTAAAAGTAAATAAAAATCTCACATGAATAAAATTGTAAAATTCTTTGTTGATTTGTTGTAGAAACTTCGTTGTGATACCTTGTTAGGGGAATTAAGAACTCAAAGAATGTCGCTCGTCTCTTCAGCTCCACAGTATGCATTTGTACTTCACACGCTAGCCAAATATTTGGCCCAATCTAGGCTAATTTGAGTTAAATATGAGCCATAAATACTTTAATGTCTACGCGGTCAGTTAATTATCATGACGTACCCTAAACTTAACTGCTGAGATGTTGTAAAAACAAATAAGTTGTGATGGTCGTTGTTTTTTAATATTAGTTTGTGAATAGTTTGCCAAAATGATAAGTTTGTGTAATAATGCGGCATGCGGTCAGATAATTGAATATAATATATGTACTCAGTGCAGCAAACCCTTGATCAAAATGTATGGAAAATGTTAGTTATCTAACATGTATGTGTACTAATGTATTTACCCCTGCCAATTACTTAATTTAACTGTGTAGAAGGGGTAAATTATTATTCATTCACTAATGTTAATATTACCCGCAATATTATTACAATCGTTTTAAATTATTTACATTTGATGCCAGAATTTGTATTTACATTTAACGCAGCTTCACTCCTGAACTCCTAAACGTTGTTCCTTTATTATTTACTCCCTAGCATGCTAGTTATATAATTTATTCATCATATTAACCTGATCTGATTTAAAGTAGAGATACTTTGCATTTCAGGCGTGCAGAGTGCAGATTTTTTAAAAGAAAATGTAAGAATCTCCCCTTATAGAATTAGACGGCCTAATTTGATTATGGTTAACTATTGCAGCTTAGATTCAGCTAAGGGTTCAATGTGACCACATTTGTCTTAATTAACTTTTAACCAATGCATGTAAATTGTTAATGCAGATGCCAATCGCTGTTACTGTCGTGTCGTTAATTATTCGCCAACCTATAGTATACATATTCCGCTGGTACAGAATAACGAACAAAGTTAAATGTTTTAACGATAGCTTTTATGTAAATAATTAATGACGTATGTATTAGAAATCGATAGGTTACACAGGTACCACTTCCCGAAGTACTTAACATAATTGTATTAACTTGTATATAAAATCTAATTTAAAATGCTATTGGTATATTTACATTTAGGAAGGGCTGCTGTTATACTAATGTTGACATATTTGAATCGGATTACGATATAAAGTGTTAGTGATAATCCTAATTAAGTGTATTAAATTATTAACAATAAATATGGTATTATGTACAAGTATGTGTACAGATTTGATATTTCAAAAGCGAATGCAAATGATTAGGAAAGAAACTTACATACGGACAATCCATGAGTGTTCCTCATAAAACCTTTCATAAAATTTTTATTCTGTGAATAAATACAAACGAGAATTTTTTAGTGAATGTTTTCGTTAAATTATTGGGCATGGCATGCACATTTAAATAGGTATTACATAAATCATATCTTTAGCAAATACTACAATCACAACACATTGAACAAATGCATCTTCGTAATCATAAAGGATCGATATCATTATGGTAATATATTACAATTTTACAATCGTGTAATTATGTGCATAACTATCACTACCAAGGGTTTATGTTTGGTATCAAATCCTTATTTTAAGTCTGTATACTATTACTTACATTTTTAACGTGACAATAGGGCATATTTTAGCGTTGATTACATTACATACGACGAAACGAAGATAACAAAGAGATAGCAGTTTAAAATACTGCACTTAGGTATTTTGTATTAAATTCTATTACTAAAGCTAAGATCAATTATTCTTTTTGGATTTTATTGACTTTTGACCTTTCTTGTCACTCTCTGAAGAATCTTTACCACCGCCAAAGAAAGACGTTAACATTTCCGACATTTCGGGCATCTCATATTTGGGTAGGGAGACTTGTTCCATTTCACGACGGGTTTCAGGATCTGACATCATTTTAGGGAGGATCAAAATCAGTACCAGAGGTAAAACCATCATGAGAACCATTGGCGACATCAGGACATCCGTGATTCTCCATTGTTCCCTGGGTTGGAAATATCGATAATTTCCTAAGAAGTTCAGTTTTAGAGGATACGGCATATGCGTCACTAAATTCGGTTGAATGTGATTGACTTTTCTTGCCCGAAGTTTTCCTTTTGTCGTAATGTCGATTCTAGCTGATTCGTAATTCATATTGGGATTTATAACTTCCACGATATAGGAACCAGCAGAAAGGCCCGTAACTGTAAATGATCCGTCTTCCTTGACGAACCCAACGTGTTCTCCTCCGTTTACTAAAATTTGTGTTGAACTAATCCAATCATTTGACAGCTTCTTTTCAGGATACATAATTTTTCCTTCAATTGTGTTCCATAATGGGGGTGGGAGGGAATTTTCTTCAGGAAATGATTCTGTAGAGTCACCGCCAAATACTCCCCCAATCCAACAGAGACCATAAAATGAGACTAGCGTTACAAAGATATTCGTCTTCATCTTTATTGTATAGCTGATACCTGGATACCTCTAGCCTGAAAAACATTTATAAAAGTAGTCATTTAACTTCATATCGTTTTTAAACCAACTTATTGCACAAAATCGCCCCTGCTGATCCCCCCCCCCCCGAGCCTGTTCTGTAAATTGTATATAAATAAATAGAATTACCTTCTTCCTATAAAAGTAGCAAAGACCGATATTGTACTCAAAAGTCGAACCCCGAACGGACTAGATGAAAAATTCAGTCAATTTTAGATTTTTAAACCGATTTTTCCAAAATTTTCTAATTAATACACTACCACACGTGTACAGTGAACAGTGTACGTAGATTATGCGAGTATTACTTATCTAGCACAGTATACAATTCAACAGTAATTAACAATTATGTTGACGGATATTATGTAGAATATATAATTTTATCTTCTACTATATTCAATTTACTCTAAAAGACACAAAAAGAAGAGCTCAAAAATTAATAAAATTATTGCTTCTAAAAATTGAAAATCATGATTTTATTCTCTTATAGCTGTGCCTTGGATTGAAGTTTCTGCCAAAATGGGAGAACCTTAATTTACACAATCACACGTAATCTTTGCTTGTGAGCTGCATTTAGCGTAGCTTACCAAAAGGAATCTTTACAGAGCTTAAAAAGCTTTTATGTGAGACTTGTGCTTTTGAGCATAATATTTGAGTATCTTAAAAGTGAGCTCTTTATAAAAGTGCAAAGTGTGTATAATCTGTATAAGACTGCAAGTGGACATGTATAGGTATATGTGCTACTTTTGTGTTATTGTGTTATAAAGAATATGAAAATATGACCAGTTTACGCATTTTTTAGAAATTAAAGAATTGGGCAAATTGCCCTGTAAATGTAGTTACATACTAAATATAAGTAGTACTAAACCTTTATTACGCATTGACCACGTAAATGCCGTGACTTACGTCACGTTATGTGTTTACATTTTAATTTACACTGATTTACATTAAAAGAAAATATTCTCTACTGTAAAGACTGCTATTTGTTGTTAGTAAAGTAAAGTACCTACTGCAATGCCACCACCCTATTCCTGTTTTGGTTCACAAAAACGTTAAAAAGTAGCAATATTTGTCCATTGTTGTCCTGTATTTTGTTTTTTTAACTTTACGCATTTATGTAGTATAGCTTGACTATATATAACTATCAACTTTGTTAAGTAATAGATATACAAATAAGCATGAAACAGTCTAAACAGTGGATCGTAAAACTTTGGAAAAGTTACAGATACAGATTTGTTCCCTGGATCTCGTATAATATAAAATTTAAAGATCAAGCTAATGCTATTTCAAAAAGTACTGCTGTTAACGAGGATCTTAGCTTAGAATTGGAAAATAGGGAAACCTTAAAGAAACAAAGTATTGAAGTTAACCATGTTAGCAAAGTTGCTGATGAGTTAATTACAAATAAAGAGCTTAAATATATTCTTCTTGAAATATGTAAAAAATTATCATATGATAAGTCGAATTACACTGCCGCAGATGTTCACAAGAAAAACTGTGATATTTTTTACGACCACTTTGGATTTTTAGTGGACAGGAGAAAAAGTAATGTATCGGATGCCGGTACGGGGGTATATGTTGTAGATGGAACAGCGAAGAAAGGTTCCCTCGTTGGTAATGCAAACTTAATCATTTAATAATATTATATTTTTAACGAAATTAGTTTTAGTTAATTGCTTCTTTTAAGTTGGCCATACCTATTTGTGCTGCCTATGCGATTCTGATGTATTTTACCATGTATCTTTTGGAAAATCTATTCCAGGACTGTACCCGGGTACTATTTACATGCCATACGAACCGCTGTTCTTCCCGTCTTTAGGAAATTCCTTCATATTTCGATGTTCCGATGGTGTTCATATAGATGGCAACGATCGATGGATATCTAAGTCAATTTTTAAGTCTTGTGCTTCAAGGGATCAATTTGATTTCGATGTTCCATGTTGTGATACGACTTGGCTTACACCATATCCAGCTAATCCTTTGATGATTGGACAATATGTTAATAACCAGTCCAGAAAACAACATAATAATGTAGTTTATCAAGAATGTAAACTTTTTATCACTGATTCTGAACAACCTAGGCCTAATATTATCGAAGAATACTTCCCTGTGCAATATGCCCGCTTTATGCCGAATGTATGGTCTAATCCTGAACATAGTCGACAGTATAGTCTTCGAATCGTTCCGTTAATAGCTGTAGAAGATATTCCTCAAAATACAGAACTGTTGTCTTCCTACTTTACTGTTATACATGAATAAATACCTATAATAGTTTTACAATTACATTACATTCGCAAGGTATTTTTGTTTCTAATGTAAACGAATGATTTATTACATGCATCAATTTTTGAATATGAAAGATATGTTAAGGTACATAATAGCAATACTTAGAAAACTTAAGCGAAAAGCGATATTATATACTAAATAAATACATATTATATGCCAATATATTAGGTACATATTATCATTATCACATCACACCTTTGTAATTCATGATGCAAGTAAAACTTTCTCATTGTCTACTTTCTCCGTTTCTTCAAGAGCATTCTTCAGTTCGTCCAGATCCATACCAGTTACAGATGTAGCCGGTTGATTATTACGTTCAGGCTTCATCCCAAATTTCGTTTTTCTTGAGAATACTTTCGTCGTCTTATGTCCAAACGAAATATGCATATGTGGAGTCTTTTCTTTAGCTAATTTCACATTATCCGACCTTTTGTTAGGTTTCGTTTCTGAAATATCGCCTTCGATATCCATATGCGTGTTTTCACTGGACGACCTAGAAGCTGTAGTACTTGTGCTTTGGGTGGTGGTAGATCTTGAAGATTGAGGCTTTTGCTTCCCCTTGTTCCCCTTAGGTTTCTGCCAAAGTACTTTGTTAGGATTTTGAGAATACATAAAATTCTTAGGATAGCCATGAGTTGTAACACCATGATTGTGACGATCTTTCGCTGTAGTAAACTTTTCCTTGCAATCTTCTACGTAACACTGAAACTGAAAAATTAAATCATTAAACTCATAATTTAGCATAGTTGTGTCTAGTATAGTATGGGATACCTATTTAAACAGGAAAAAATAAGAATGCTGCTTACCATGGGACGCCGTTGTGCCATCAACTCGAACAGAGTATCATGACTTTCCAAAACGTGCAGTTCCAAAAAGTGGGGGGATAGCAATGTCTTCTTACAAGTGGCGCAAGTATATTTATGCTTCATGTTGTAGTGGGTGTCATAATCAAGAAGTGTATTAAAAAACTGCATACATCCAGGTATCTGACATGGAAATTCTTCCAACCTAAGTATCAACAAAACGAGTTTTAGAATTAATATTTGTACATATACACATTAAACTAACAGCCATAATTCTTAAGAATATTTGCTTAAACTAAAAAATATTACTTTTGGGACTCTTTATTCTCAAGGAGGACTTCAATAGCGGTGGCATGCTTTTCGATGTCAACGCTGCCTTGTCGTCCATTCATTTCAACTATATTGTCTTCTGAATTGTTACCAAAACAAGATGCCGTGGCTTCACAGTCACCAGGAGAAGACTGATCACCCAATTCTTCGTTCTCAGAGTCATCAGCCTCGTTCTCTAAAAAGCATTAAGCACACAAAAATTATTCTAATTAGTACTCAAATAAATGTAAAATTTCTTTCCCATATAGTTATAGTGTAGAGTAGTGGCAGAGAAGAGAAGGTATAGTATCGTAGAATATACCTATCAATCTACCCGACTACCGCAGTACAACTTAATAAATGCAACTCACTCAAAATGAGTTTAATCAAATAAAATTAACATTATAATATGTACATAAGTACGTAATACGTAAATTACAAACTGCATATCTTTAGTTTAAATTAAATAGGTTATCGGATCCGATACAATAGATTACTACATCTCTACATAATTAACTAATAATTCATATTCAGATTGCATAATTATATATTACATTTTAAATAATATAGCTACATATAAACATCACATATCTCCATCTAAGCTTTATTTTATGATGAACAAATACTAAACGTAAAAATAATTAGTTAGTTACAAAATTGTGGACTTACTTCTTTTGCTACTCATTCTTACAAACAAAATATACGATATAGTCCACGGTCCACTTGTATTTCAGCAGCTTTAAAAAATCTAATTAAGAACAATAAAAATATAGGTAAGTATATTTATTATTTTGAAGAAAAAGCACAAGAAGTGTATCAACGTATGCTTTGCTATTCAAGAAACCTAAACGCCAAGCTGATTCAAATAAATGTAAATATCAGCTTAGCATTTAGTATACCATACGCATACAGAATTGTTTGTAGGCATAGCCGTTGTAGAGTTGTAGATATGCGTTTAGAGGTTTACCTGTATCTTCCATCTGCCTCCTTTTTGTTAGTAGTATGCAATGTACTAAGTAGAATATAAACACAATTTTTCTTTATGCAAAATAAAATTAGGATTTAAATCCTAATTTTATTTTAACTAGTACTTATGCGACAGCTTTTATGTGTGTATTAATGATTTGCCAATGTATATAAATAAACATACAACTGCTTGTGTAGTATGGTATAAATATTTAATTTATTGCAACAATTTCCGTGTTTTTTCTTTGACAAACATTCATTGTTAACCTTTCTATAGGTATGATAAATGTTACATGACAGTTTTACCATATTATTTATACTAAATAGCTATCTAGGATCTATTTGGTCAAAGACGTCACCACATATTACACATACGGTATTACTAAATACGTTCATAAGATCAGGTTGAGTTGTTTGAAGGTATAAAAATTGTAAACAGATTGTCTCACGGTTACAGATTGCTAATTAAGAATATATATTATAAATAGATAATACATTTCCAGTTTTTCTTTTGTATGTTGGACTGCATACTGATTTACATGCTGAGTGCATAGTTTACCATTATATGTTTATAAAATAGTTGGCATAAGTCATAAGTACACATTTGACTTTTGAGTATGAGAGAGTAAGCATTTTGAAACACGCAACATTGTAATGCATAGCGGCCATAACGATAAGCAAACGATAAAATCAATTACTTCATGAAATTGGTTAACAATTAAACATAAACTGTAACGTAATCATAAATAATATAACTAAGCATAGGGTTTGGAGGGTATAGCCTTTGAACGGATAAAGTTGGATAATACAAATTACTAAGGATTCTTATAATTAGTACTAAAATTAACTTACTTATTATGCACAGAGCAGTCATACATTGTTATAAAATACTATCAAAGATATTACTGATAAGATCAAAAACGAAATAAATAAATGCTTACAAGATCATAACGGGAACATTAACGAGCATTAAGCAGTATTTAGGCAAGACAGTCTTCCATATTTCAGTAAGAGCTACAGGAGATAATAAGTATCATGTCAGAAAACGCGATTATATTTTGGTTGATCCTAAATCTACAAAGGTTGAGTACAGTACATATATATTATATGTAAGTCTTAATTAAATAATACTCGTTTCAGAAATAATAATAACTGTGCGTTTCATAATCGTAATTTCGGCTTTCGTCACTTCAAATGTCAGCTCCCAAATCTAATAATATCTTATGTAACATTTTATCAATAAAATTAAGGTAAATCAGTCGTCAACTTCGAGGAATGCAAATACGGATTTAAAATAGAAACTACCAAAAGACATTCCATCTGATTTCTATTTTAAGTCGAAGATCTGCATTGTCCGTCGATAACAATAACAATTGTCAGTCACTGGGTAAAGTTGAACATATTGTTAGGTAGTTAGCTGTCATACTATTTCATGTCAATAGGTATAGTATTTTTAACCTAATCAAATGGATTTCAATTCAACATTCAAGGGCGTATACAAACAATACAATTTTTACATAAAAACAGCGAAAGATTAACAATAATTTACAAACAAAACTGTCCTTTGTCGCTTAAAGTCTTGCCTTTACGTAAAAACTGTTTAAAACATATCACTTCCATAATAAGGACAAACTGACGGGCAATACTATACAATAAAGCAACGAACTAACATAATATACACGTTATAAACACAAAAATCGTACATTAAATAAAAATATCACATTCCGATTGACAAGGCACAAATGTCAGATACGTGCATAAGGGAAACCTTATGTTATGCATATGGAGCAATACTAAACATTTGTATGTAACCAAAAAAGGTCACGGTATAATTAAAATGTTTAATTGTAAAATTTAAATACTATACTTCCATAACATTACTTCGTTTCCGACTGTGCTTTCTACTTATTTTATAATGTTCCTTAGGGAAAATTTTCGTGTCTTTCCCGTCGCCAGATTCTCCATCTAGATCTTCACTACTACAAGATACGTAAGGACCCCTTCGTAGGCTCCCACTATTTTGTATTTGTTGGCTGTGAGACTGAGAATGTCTTTTTCTTTGAAGACTACTATTACGTGAGTCAGGCTCTCTTCTAATATTCGGTATTGTCTTCATTTCAGTTCCGGATCTCCTATCCAAAGACGCAGACTTAAATGAAGCAAGATCACAGGCTGACGAATTTAACTGTGATGGAGAAATTGGACGGTTATTGTTATGGCGTTCAACAAACGACGTTTCCTGGAAGTAACAAAACATTTTTATTATAGAAATGCATACCAGGACAAACCATCAACGAAATTCGGCTAAAAAGGAAAACTAATTTTATTCAATACCTTTTCATCTAGATGAGATGTAATCGTCGGTATGTATCCATTAAGAGCATGACCGTTTAATGTGGCATGCCCATTAGAAATACCTTTTGAGTCGATATCTAAGGGTACTTCACATGGATATTTAGCATCTTCTTCAGCTAAAAAATTCAAATATTAATATCGGTTACTCACGATGAAAAAAAAATATCGGAGGCATAAAAAAAATGTAAATATGTAAAAAAAAAAGTTGTAAATAGTTATAAAATATGTACATATACGCACCTCTTTTTTGTTTGCACTTGTAACATAAAGCACAGGCAACACAAACGAAAATCCAAAAGCCGACAAATAGGCAACCAAGCAACAAATATAAGTTGTCATTCGCTGGGGGAGGATCATCGGGTATTATCAACTCTGTTTCCTTCTTCCTGATGTGTTCGTCATCCGGTTTCTCCGTGGTAGCAGTACCTAAAATAAACATATGAGTAAGCGTTGCCACAAATACAGGTATACATTGCACATTTGGTGATATTTATGTAATTATCCTTACCCAGAGTTTTTGCAGCAATAATGGAGCTAAAGTTTGACGCTCCAGCTCTATTGAACGCTTGAACTTTGATGTCATACGCAGTTCCAGGTTTAAGATGTGTAATGTAATTGGACTCTGCATCAGATCCTAACACTGTAACTTTGGAGTAATCTCCGGCACTAGTAGCCTCTCTGTAATATATAAAGTATCCTTCGATTCCTCCTGTTTCGCTTTTCATATGCTTCCACTTTAACAAAATTGACGTATCATTATACGGCGCCGCGTTAGTAACAACTGGAACAAAATTTGGTCGCCTCATTGACATATCCTTCTGCAAAACAAACTTCTCAGAAATCGCACCGACTTTGTTGTCATTGTTAGAGTAGACAGCAGCAATTCGAAATCTGTCACATAAAATATCATCCATTAGGAACTATGTTCTCAAAGAGCTGTTCAAAACAACATGTAGTCTAATAAGTTTCATCCAATACCTGTACGTATGTCCTACATGCAAGTCACGAACGTCGTAGCTGTGAATATGTGGAGGAATGTCGTCGTCAATTGTCATCCACCGAGAATTCTTTCTGCTCACCTCTTTGTACTGAATTTTAAAGAACTGAATGGGGTAACCGTTATTTGGTGGTACTGACCACCTAACCATAACAGATTCGTCCGAGATCCTGTTCATACTCGGTTTTGACGGAGGTATCATATCTGTTGACAAAAAAACATATTCTAGATAAAAGAATTTAAGTAACTACATACAGTAACATTTCTTTTGAGAGTTAACATCAACATCTTGTGTTCACTCATTAGATTAAGTGTCTACTGCACATAAATCACGAATTCATCCAATTGTAGGAATTTACCTTGTCCCTTGTGCTTCCTTCTTTTATGCTTGCCTCGATGAAATTTATTCTTATGATGGTGGTTACCATTACTCCCATGCTGCCTCATCTCAGGAGGAGTACTGCTACTCACAGGATCTTCCAAATCTATTAAAAATACCCAAGAAACAATTAACGTCACTGAGCCACAAACAAGTTTTACTCGACACTAAAAGCCTTTTAATGAGCTTTTAAAAATCATTGAAGACAAGCATAAGCAGTTGCCCATTCTGCGAATAATTCACGCAGCATTTCTTTCAATTATTTTCAAGACTGGAATACTTATTATGCTGCAAACTGTGCAAACGACCAAACTGACAACAACTACCTATTATATTTCATTAATTACCTGTACTATCATTTGCCATGGCTGTAATTTGCTTCGGCAATACTTTCAACTCAGCTGGACTGGTCACAGTCCCCATAGGATTTGTTGCAAAACACTGAAATAGTCCAGCATGCTTCTTTTGAACTCTGGCTATTTTCAAACCCCAATCTGCAAAACAAGGAGATTAAAGACACCGAAATTACTTCTTATGATCCTTACATATCTTGTTTTGGGACTTATAAATCACACTAGCCTTTTCTATGTTACGTGGTAATTTATTTTTATTGCTAATTTAAATAATCTTCTTTTTATTTACCTGTTATCTGAATGTTTCCATCAGCATGTACGCTATGACCATTAAAGACCCAGTAGACTCTTGGCTTCGGCAAGCCCTCCGTAGCACAATCAATCGAAGCATCACCTCCTTCTTCAACAGTTATGCTCATCGGCTGTTTTGTAATGTTGGGCATACCTAAACAGAACAACCAAAGTAATTAGTAAACATCATTAGGAGCTAATTACTAACCAGTTAAATGCATTCCAAAAATATTTACAAACATTAATCTGCTTTTATGCATATTTACAGAGACAAATCGTTTATCCACGTAGTAAAGTAACTATTTACTTGTATAAAACATGTTAAAAAACTCAATAAAACCCTAACACAACTCTTGTATGTACTTGTATGTACAAAAACTTATCCTACAGTACGCCATTACGTCATCTAAATGGCAACATAGAGATAAGCTATCCTACTTACGTAGACCAATAATATTATCTATGCTGTTAAATTTTTTCCTCTGCCATTATCCGAAATGCTAACACTACATTTGATAATTTTCGAGAAAACTCAATGTACCGTTTGAGAAAATTGGGCAAGACATTCATTACATTAAAGATTACAGTTATTCGTAGCTGTGACATCACATGCAAGCAATCTGCCAGAGAAAATCTTGGGACACACATAGCATACACATATACAATCATCAAAACAATTACAAAGGAAAACTCGTCTTGTCCATCCACGAATTCCATATATACTATAATTCGAAGTTAAAGCTAACACTATTACTTCTTACACTTACAGACAGATATAAATATGATGTTACGAGGAGATATCAAATCAAACCGTGGCTGATGTACTTACTGTTGAGCACGATGGTAGATAGTGTCGTGAGAGATTCGCCCACGCGATTATAAGCTTCGCAAATGTACTCGCCCTCTTGCTCGAACCCAATGTTGTAAAGGTGCAAAGTACCTCCAGTAGAATGGTAATTTGTCATTGTTGGAGCCCGTAATTTCCGCCACGTTGTGAACGGTGGAGGATTTCCCACGGCTACACACTCCAGTGTCACATTCCCGTCTACATGAGTAGAAAGAAGAAAACAATCAGAAAATTTTTGCATACGCAAATAAGAAAATCATGAGTTGCGTTAATGCATAATGCAAACAAAACTAGCTCGAAGATATCAGTGCATAGGTTGTGTATAGGAGAGCTATGATCTTATCAATTTAATAGCTCAAACAATGATCTCATCAGCAAAGCAAATTATACAGGGAAAAGTAATAAAATCCTGTGTAATCACAATTATCATCCTACAAACAATAGAAAATCAAACAAGAACTTGTAAGATCAAAGACAAAATGAAATTGACCTTCACTCATGTGAGCGAGAGAAAAGGAACATTAACACAACTTAAGTCTCACTGGTTCAAATGAAATACATTCACAAGCAATAGCAAACAGCCCACTATCACTTACATAACTTGCATTGAATTTGAATTACATTGCATTGCTCCATGAATACCAACTTCGAACTAATGGACGGGAAATTAGTAAATAAATGTAAATGTTTTATATAATGCGTATAATATATCTTATTACCTTTTGGTACAACAAAATATGGTTTGGGTTTAATGAGAAATTCGGGTGGTTTCCGAGCGACAACTGTCTTGGGTTGAACAACCAGTCGAGTGGCCCATTCGGCTGCGTAAGTATCTGTAGTTATATGATTCGTAGCAGTACACCAGTACAAGGCACTGTCAAGACTTGACACATTGTGCAAATGTAAAACTCCTGAATCCATTACTAAGCTATTTCCTGTAGAAGGCATTAAAAAATGAAAACCATTAGTTTTTTCTCCTTTATTCCCAACTGCTAATAATGAGAATTTAAAACTTGTAGCAAGTCGCCTGCAATTACGAAGCATTACACTCACTCACCAACTCTGGAATGGAATGTGTTTGCTCTGCATAACTTTTATTTTTTTAGCATTTCCTACATTTCCTTTACAATTATACCTGTACTATTAACGATAATGCTGAACTGGCTGATATAATATTTGTTTGTTATGTAATGTTAATGTAATAAATAACCTTACTAGCACATACCAGCTATCTAAATTAAAATTCCACCAAAACATAACTCACCTACGCCTTGTTATACTATTATACTGAACAACTGAACTACAACAAGGTTCGTGTCATGTATGTTTACATAGATAATTCACTTCAACTATTTATCTTGTATATCGCATAATAATAGTCTAAAATTTAAAAATCATACATAGCTACATAGTAACAACTAAATAAAGGAAACCTGTGCATAAAAAAGAAGCAACAGTGCGAGTGAAATAATATTTTCCCCTAGTCATAACCTTTATTTGCTATTGTAGTTATGACGAATGGAGACAGCAAACTTCAAGCGAGTAAATACGTAATATTTTTGTAATACTAGTTTATTTGTGCATTTGCTATCATCTAGTCAAATCTATACCTACATATAAATATATGCATATAATACTACGTAATAGTATAAAACCTTCCTAACTTGATCTAAAATTAATGCATGTTACTAAAGGGAGTCTACGGTAGACTCCCTTTACCATACAATTTACAATCTACCACGCAATATCTCAACGGGTCTCATTTAAAGTAGCAAGAGAATAGATGATTTTAGCAAGATTTAATTATATTTTAAATTAATATGACAAGAATGAAAATAGCAAGAGAATGATTTATTTTGCCAAGATAATGATTTAATATGACAAGAAAAATAATTAAGCAGATTGTCAAAACAAGATACATTTTAAAATGTAAATATTAGTGTCAAGTAATGTTAATAATAATCTAAACAAGTGGTCACTATTTTTGATGAACGGGAGCCGGGCATGTTATAAAAGTAAAGCCTTTGTTGCTCCTTTGGGTCTTCCCCGTTTTCACCGTTAAAATACATGCTAGATGTTCCTTTGTATACAATTCTAAAGAATTGACCTTCTTATATGAAATACATGTCCACTAAACGTATCTGTATATTATAATAGTCATAGTAATTTATATAATATTCAAAAATACATCTTGCTATTTTAATTGTCGTGTAAAATGCATCTGGCAATTTTCCCATTATTTCAGGTCTTGTAACTATCATCGATTTTTCTTGTCACTTTAAATTATTCCCTATCTCAACTTCTATGTAGACATCAACAAAAAAGTCAATAATATTGCAGGGTTTGATTTATATACCTTACACACCTAATGTAGACACTACATTACATAGTTATATACTTAATCTTGAATTTGACTTTGACTCTGACTCTAACTAACAATAATCTGAATCTACACGCACATTTCCAAACTTACGCACAATTTATTATATACAAAACGCAATGTAACTCTGTACACATGAACACATAAAGTACGTTTGCAAGAAAGCAAGTTAACATCACAGAGTTTTATCCCTACACACGCATTTTCTCCCTTAAAATATGAATTATTAATGTCATGTCATTGTAATTAAGAGATAACTTACCCCCATCCCCCTCTATAGGTATTCCATCTTTATAAAATTGTATAACTGGAGGCGGGTTACTATATGGGGCATCACATGAGATCGCTACAGTATTTCCTTCGGCAACCGACAGCGTTTTATTGTCTCTGGGTTGAAAAGCATCCATTTGTGCTATCGTCAACTGAGCTGGTAATGAAGTCAGGGCTTCCGCTCCAAACTCTGCCACACACTAAGAAATACATTTGATTATTTTTCCTGTTTATATTTCATAAAAAACATTGACAGCTATCAGTAAAGCAGATACATACAATATAATATACAATGCAGGTAGTCAGACATAAACACACAAAAAAATCATACATCATAATTACATACACCGACGAATTACTATTCTCGTAATATTTATGTAGATACGTATGTAGTAGATATGTAGTAATGGAAGTAGCGTATAGATACAATACAGTAGAGTAAAAGCAGAAGCAGGGGTATTAAACTAAATAGCAATAGCAACTGGTATAATATGTTATAATATTATAGCTAAAGCTAGTTTTATTGTATTCACATTACAGCACTCGTCAGAAAATCAGAAATGAAGAAATTGAGTGACTGTTGTTCTACGAAAATGAAACTATTGGAAAGGCTAGATTGACAGCATCCCATTTCATTCATGCAACAGAATAAATTACATACAACACACACAAGTCATCACGAACAGCAACTAACAAAACTAAATGAACCGACCCACACCATCCACCACCGTTTGTTTCTTCGTTCCTTCCTTTCCTTCAAATTCAAATAAAACCTACTCTACTACTACACTTAAATTCTACTCAAACACACTCACACTACTTACCAAATCGACTACTGTCTAAAAGTCAAAGTTAGCTCATTGCAGTGCCGTATGAACCGAATTAGTTCTCTGCTCTGGAGATTTGGCGTTTCGGGAGAGTGCTTTACATATAAAATTAAATGAAATCTAAACTAGGGAAAATACTACACACATACATATGCCAAAGGAATTATTATTTGAAAGATTATAATATATCTAGTAAACACATATTCCGTGAGAAATTGATGCATCTTGCATCTTATTACATACATATAAATGCTAAGAATATCTTTGCAAACTTGTTAAGAATGATTAAATACATATTCTACCCTAAACCTAGCTTACCACGCTACATATTCGGTTATATATAACAAAAGTTACAAGTTCTCCACAGAACGTTATTCAACCTGGAGAAAATATACTTATACAAATTGATTTAAATGCTCACATTTAATTACTAATTTTCCTGAATTCAATACTGAGATTTAAAAGCACCTAAATAACTAAGCTCCTGAAGACGCTATTTTAGTCTTTACGGTGTATGTATATTTAGTTAGTGTTTGCTTAAGTGAGGTAGTTTACTACTTACTGATACAACCTAAAATAAAAATATCACTGCAACGTAAATCAAATCAAATACTACATAGACAACCCCATAATGAGAAAGCATAGTAATCTAATCCAAATCCAAATCCAACTAGTCAAGACAAGCTCAGGCAAGTCGTCAACTTTAAATCTTAAGCAAACCAAACCAAAGCAACTCAGCAGACTGTCAGCAATCAGAACAAAATATAAACAACACACCAGCAGTAATATAGCAAGAAATACATACTCTAGAAATTATTTTCCGATGGATAAAATGACTGCATATAAATGCATATCAGAGAATAATCTATAAAAAAGACATAAATATGCTGAACAAAGTCAAGTTGTTTGATTTTAGTTTGCGGGAGGGTGGCACGGCATGCTGTGACTGCGATAAAAATCAACTTGGCAAACATATAAAACAAAACTACTCAACAACTTTACTATTTAAGTAAAGCAAACCAACCTGATAATCACCGACTTGCTGCATAAAACGCTCTCGATTCTTGCTCACTTTGACGACCAGAAAGCTTCCCGAGATGCGAATATCCGATTCATTAGCTGGGTGGAGAAACCTGCCATTAAGTTTCCACCGTACCTATACCCAAGTCAACAAAACCAAACTTTATAGACACATAAATATAAAACATGAACATATCAATAACCCTATTAGTATACCAAATCACTTTCCCCTTATAAATAAGCTTCCTCAGCTCCATTTACTGCATAGCTTAATAATTCTATTGTAATCATCTTGTCTGAGCTCTTAGATTCCTATTTTTAAAAACCTTCATACATATTTAAGTAAGTAGACTTGCATATAAATATAATATTACGTATACAAATAATCAACTTATTTAAATATACATTTGCTGCTACTCCTACTTAGTAAAGATATACCTATCTATAGCTAACTCTCTACCTAACTAACCATCTGAGTACATATGTCCAGATTTTAATGCCAAAATACCCATCATTAGTCTTTAAAATTAGCTATGAGTAGGATTTGCACACATATCTTATTATTAGTGTAGTGCAGACATTTTTTGCATAATCAAGGAATTCTGCAACATAGAACTTGTATACGTTTGATGCAATATTTAAGGCATCGATAAGATATTCTGCTCTGCTTTAGTTACTCATCCTATTGTAATATAGGTACTAATTATACAAGGATCTCATTTAATGTGGAATGATTAATCAGCAGTTTTGGAATGATTTTTCAGAAAAATGCAATAAAGGAAAGTAGA
>JAQFYC010003804.1:0-19436 GCA_034694165.1 Tomocerus mixtus
TATTATCTTATATCATGACTAACTTATATGTGACTAATTAACTTAATCATATAAAGCTCTTTCGCTAATTCTATTTCGATTTTATTCTTTACTTAAATCCACATTATGCAAAAATAAAGCCTAAGGTCTAAAGCTACCAAACCCACTTATCTAGGGCCGATTAATCTGCCCATTTTTTGGCTGTATAGCAAATCCGGTAAGAATTTACCGGTATTTTTAAATTCCTTTTCAAGCCATTTTTGTTAAAAATATTTTACTGCATGGGTCTCATACTTTTTGAGCAACGAGTTGTAGCAGAAATATGAATTCCAATGGATAAAATAGAGTTATTTAGCCAAAGATATTCACAAAATATCGTAACTTAAGTTTTAATTCCTCATGCGGCAATAATTCCCCACTAGGTATTTATAAGGGTTTTTTAAAACCACTATAAACACTTAAAACTCCCAAAACCTCGTAGACTCAATAATTCCCCATGAACACCTAGGTTTAGGTACCAATGTATAACGCACTACAATGACTAACAAGGTAAGCAATATCAGAGAGAACATGTTATGTAAGAGTTTCCAGTTAAGTATAGTTTCTTTTACAATGTCGGAGCAGGTAGGCATTATTCATGTATAATTTTTGGGACGAAATTAAAATTTTACAGTTGAAAATCTAAATCCCTATGGAGCAATAATTCCTCATACATACTTTTTGACAAAAAGTTGGCTTGAAACCAAAAATCCCCAGCAGAAGAATTAATTCGTAAACCACGGCATATTTTACCCTCACTCATAAATACCATATTATCTACTTAATTAAACAATAAAATGTTGTTCTACCGGGTCAATGCAAAGTGGGTTTGTTTGGGACACAAAAACAGCCGAATTGGCAGAATAGTTTCCCTCCGTATCTGAATTACTATAGCCAGAACAATCAGATGCCGTCTTCTTTGGATTTTCCATTTTTCTTCTGCTGTCCATAGTAAATAAATATAGAAAATGTTCCAAAATTCAATCAGAGTAAAATACAAACTATTTTTCTTTCGCAAACAGTAAAGTGAATTCAAATTAAAAAATTTCCATAAACTTTTCTGTGAAAACAATTAGTTTTTATTGTGTACCTATAGGTGATCGTTTAATCTGCCCTTAACTTTAGTGTTCACAATCCGTAGCTGTTGATAAAATAATTTCTGTTATTCGGGTGTCGGGACACTTGCAAACTGACTGCAGTCGTGTATAATAAATCCTCTTGCGGTTTTATAATAAAATTTTATTTTAGTTAAAATCTTCGTTATAGAGATGAGGGCTTATTAATTCACCACACCACTTGCTGGGAAATCCTAGCGTTTCGTTTGTAGCAAAAGCAATGTTATGCAAATTATTGCAAATGCAAAGCAAGAATGAACTTGTATTTCTCTCTGCTGTAGATTGTGCGATTCTTTGCAATTGCAATTGCAATTGCAACTATAACCAGTGTCAGTGAACCGGGCCAGATGTGTTACAAACAAGTTTACATACAAAGGTAAGCAAGCTGGGAGGAAATGACAGCCGTGTATCGGAATCCTAAAAGGAAAAAACTCCCTTGCAGTCCAGTGCATCACAGTATTTACTATACCATATAAATCTATTATATAAAGCTATAGGAAATTAAGGGCAGCTGGTAAAAGGACTCACTAGGGAGATAGTAAAAATTTCTAACGAGCAAATTATTTGTTTTCGCTACTTGTTCATGCTGTAATTATTTACGACGGGCATATGTCTCCAGTCTACACTCCACTCCAGAAGTCCAGAGATTCATTTATTGCAAGTATTCCAAAAATAGTTTAAATTCATATGCTAAAATGATTCCCTTACATCTAATTAAGTAATTACCAATAAAATAATGGTATTGTACTTCTAAACTCAAAGTAATTATTAGACATCAGTTATAATTTATTTCATAACGTGTTTATGATTTTCTCCAACTTGATTCTGTATGTATAAGACTACATAAAATAGTATAAATGAAATTCTTGCTTTTGATTTGGAGTTGCACAACGACTGAATTAAAGTAATTGGAACATATTTTTTAATGAAATTAATTAAATAACGTTTTCCTTTGTTGTGGCAAGTAAATATATTTTATTAAACTGTCAAACCAGATTTCGCATTTTATTTGAACTTTGTTTACATGCATGTTTACCAAATATTATTGTACATGTGCTTATACTTAAGGAATTACTAGATTTTAATATTTTATTCATTTTCTGGTTCCCTTCCCATATAATTTTCCACCCTAATGGGTTCATTATTAGTAGACAATTATAGATAGTATAATATATTCTAGTTAGTAATACAAATAAAATAAAATGCATAATTCGTATACAGTTTTTGGTTTTTGAATTGTTGTAAGAGACCTGCTATTACAGTTTTATATTTTTAATAATTCTTAATTATAATTTTTGGTAACCAGAGTTAATATACATGTACTAAATGGTATCCGCAGTTAAATAAATTGATTTACATACTATCAGTATTGACGAGCACTTATATATTTATAAATGTATGTGCTAGGAATGTATTACAAAATTCAATCGCAAAATATTATTAATATGAAATGTTGGAATGCATTAATTTGGGATTGAAAGCTTATTCAACTAAAAGTATTTGTAAGAAGTAGCGGAAATATGCTAAGTAAATATTATTATATCTATAGTATATATACGTTATCTTATATTTTGCACTAATTTTTGGAATTTGTTATAAAGTCAAACTGCTAAACTCAAAATTACAAATATTGTCAGGTAATGTTCTAACTTAAATGTGAAATATAATCCCATTAACACAATGCCCGTATTGCATTAGGCATCTCGAAAACTGAGATACAAGTCCCAATCCATAATATCTTGCTCCCTGAAAGGCAAAACCCCCATAAACTCCTCCTCGCTGATATTTTTTCTTCCCTGATTTTCCAGCAAAAGGTATTTCGCCTCTGACCCTACTACATGCTCAGGAACAGGGCCATTTCCGTGGATTTCCTCGCGGTCACTTTCCCAAAGAACAGGACCAACAGATATTTTACCAATTTTCATTCTCTCACTAATCCTTTTACCCAGCAACACTTGCTCCTCATTAAAAAGGATAGCCGAACTTGAATACTGTTCATTACGGTGAAAAAGAACCAATAAATCAGCGTGCAATTTATTAGCAAATTGCAGTGTTGTTTGCCACAAATCATTCGCCACGTAGTCATGTTCATTTGAGAGGATCAGGACTTCTAACTTCGAATTTCTTTTCCCCGAAATTCTAAACCCCTCAAAATTCTGTAGTGCCAATTTTTTAACAGATGGCGGCACAAGTTGAACTTGAAATACTGTTTCGGTAGGTCTACAGGCCACCAGTACAAGATCAACAAGTGCTGGACAATTTTGTAAGTGAGGGAGAGCCCCCAACCCATTCTTAAGGTGAACATGTTTCAAATTCGGGAGGGAAACCGGCTGGGAGCAGCTGATGTTACAGTTCGAGGTTTTAATCCGCAAAACTTCAATTGTGGGAGGAAGTAATGCCAAGTTCAGTTGGACTGGGGCATAAAGGGGACTAGGACAAATGTCCAATTCTTTAAGTCCCGATTGGTAAATATTGTCCAAATTTAATCTGATTAATCCAATGGTGGTCAGTTTTTCAATGGAATTGCAACTAAAATCCAAATAAACTTCCGGCCCGGAGTCGATTGTGACGTTGGACTTTCCCGGACGGAGGTAGTCGTCCAGTTTGAATTCTTGTAGCTCCTCCCCATTTAAGAAATGCCTGTTATATTCCAAATTAAGTTGCTCACAAGCAATCCCATTGTTGCCATTATCCCGATCCAGATGAATTGTCACCCTAGACAGAGAGAGATTCTTAATGTTGGCGCAGTCCTTTAAATTCAAAGCCAAATCTTCTTCATAGTAATGAAGTGACAAAGTTTCCAAAACTGCAAAATCGAGGATCTCATTTATTCGAGCTAAGGCCAGACCCCCGTTCCCAATTTGAAGTCGAACATCCCTCAATTTCAACACTTTTGGCTTCAGTTTTACACGATCTTCAGGTTCCACAGGAACCGAAATCGCACAATCAGATAAATCGATTTCGGTCATCAAACTCAATTTTTCTAAAGACACGGCCAAATATTCCTTTTTGTAATTTTCGTTTGTCAATTTCAATTTCCTTAGTTTGGGGCCAATTAGTTCATCCTTATTAATTGCACGTGAATAGAATATTGTATCCCGTATAAATGGTCCGGTGTACACATCATCATCATGATTATATTCGTCCAACCTATTCCTATTCACGACTTCCAATTGTTTCATTGACATTTTGTAGGGTTCAAAATACATTTTTGAAAATTGGGGTGTCAACAGACGGATATTGTATTTGAAAGCATCGAAACAAATGCGACCATTAAAAGTAAGGCTACTGAAAAGAGATTTCAGCTCTTCCAGGTGGCCAGAAATAGGAATTCCGCCTTCAGTGCAATTTAAAATGGACCGTTTTAGAAATATCGGATTGCCAATTTGTGTCCATTTGCGGCACACAATTCGGTAATTTTTTAATGTTTTGTAGTCCGCGAAGGTGAATAGATTATGCAGAATCTGAAAATAATATTAACATTAGATTTAGAATATAATGATGTACTTAAATATTTTTAATTTTTATTTGATAAGCTCAAACGGTACTTTTGTAATATTAATATAACAATTCCGCCAAAAAAGGTGTGTAAACTTTTCCAACAATGCCTGATCGAAGAAAAAGTACCTCTAACCTGGCGAAGAATTGAAATTAGGCCCCAACACAAGAAAGGTAATTTAAATGACCCAAATAACTTTAAGCTGTAAATAACATTACAGCACCCGCCAAAATAAATCCCAAATATATTTCTCACTCATACACATAATGGATTCCTGTCAAAATTAGATTTCAATGAAAATAAATTGTTTATTTACCAGATCCACGGAAAGTGGGTTTGTTTGAACCGAAAATGAAGTCATAATGGCAGCAATGTCCCCCTTGTCTGAATTCGTATAATCAAATGCAATCTGCTTAGCCTGCTAACTGTAATATAGAAAATATTTCATTCAAATTCCACAGTAAACATTATTATTCATTTAATGCCTTCACTATTTTGTTTGTTGATAATTTTTATAAACTTGCCTGTGGAATTAATTACTTAAATTTAATAAAATAAAATTTAATTACTTCACTTATGGCTTAATACTGGACTGACTTTTGTCGGGTTATTATACAAATGCAATTTGGTTTTTGATGAAAACTCACTCTTCTTCTAATTGAGGTTAATTTTTGCAGAAAATAAAATCTACTCAACTCAGGGAATACTATATGCTATGCTAAAATTTTAGCTAATACTAAAACCATTTACTCTGTAGAGAAGCAATGTTTTGTGTTTGTAAAGAGGATATTTTTTTATTTTGCTTTAGATGTGCGGCTCTTTGCAGTAGAGCACAGTGTAGTGTAGTGGGTCAGTGTGAAAAGTTTTAAGCCCGGAGGGAATGGCTGCCCAGAAAGCGTTGTTATAAAAAAGTTAAAAAAATTCCCTTTACCTTGTGTATGCAACCGCAGTGTAGTGAGTGTATGATATAATTATGATATAAGTAATTGGATTCGGGGGATGTTCTTAGTTCATATTACATAGAGCTTTTGTGTTTATTGTGAGCAAAGCCAGATATATATGTTACATGCTTAAAGCTAATCCTTCAGAAAATACATGGGTGCATACTCAGATGTACATAACATCTACATCCCTGTATCACAGTTCGCACATTAAAATAATTATAAGAGCGGTAGGGTATCCCAATTACGTAAGAACGATCAGCGTGTGTATGCCTCTTGCATGTGAAAACCGAATGAGAGATAAATATAACCTTTTTCTTAATTATTTGCGCTACAAACTGTAGAAGTATTTAATTTTGTTACTTCCAATGTACTATTGTACGATAATTTGTATGATTATTTATGAGTATATTATGCATGAGTACAGTTAATTACCCAATGTAGAGATGAGGAGAGTTCCAAGGTATTCTGTAATAGTTAATTGTAGTTAACTAACTATCAATGGTGTATGCAATGTATGTAATAAGGAAGGCAGACTTAACAGGAATTAGTTAGTATCAACACCAGCGCTACTCGCAATAAAAAATATTTTCTTAATATTTAAGCACTTACTAACATTATATCAAATATTCTTACACAGTTAGTAAAATAGTTAAAAAATGAGTGAATGCAAAAGGTGTAGAATTAGATGTTTTTCGGAATTGTTTGTGTCGTTAGCGTAATAAGGTTTGACGAAGTGGTCTTAAGAATCGCAAGCGTTTAATGTCTAAATGAAATGAAATTAAGGATATGAAATAAGAAATGCAAGATAATATCCGGAAATGCTGCAGTTATACTAATACTAATTACTGTAAAATTTTCATATATACTAAATAATAAAGTAATAGAAAAGCATCCAAAATTCTTGCATGACTATTTAGCAATAGCATTCATTGAATGCTAATCTCCACTTTCCACCACTTTTCCTTCAACTTTACAATAAAATGTAAATTAATGATTAACATAGTTTTTATTATGGAATTTCACCAAAAGTTATAGGAAAGTACGTATTTTAATGGACGATTAGTATTCTTATGGCTTTTGGATATTGTTTTGGTAATAATGAATTTTATGGTAAACTAAGTTATGGCAAACTGATTGTGAGTTTCTCTATGGTCCCAATTAAATATAAGCCCTCATTATATTATACTAAAAATATGCCCGTCTCAGAAGAAATGCTACTTCTGAATTAATATGTGAACTTCATCATAATATGGAATACGCACTGACGAATGTCCTATAGTAAATGACAATCTCCACTTACGACCACATTCGAGTACACAATACCGTACAACGCGGTCACTCACTGCATAGAATAGATAAATAAATGGTTAATTATGAGTAATACTAAATATAATATTAGTTATATAACATTCTGTCATTTTCATTTATATATACTTATATTTAATTAATTGCATTACCATATGCATTATAAAAGTTGCACTATATATATGTATATATATACTAATATGCACTGTATATATGTACATTTGGCATTTAACTAAATTATAATTTTTCCTTCCTTGTACCAATATTTTGCATTTGCAAGTATTAATTCTGTGTTGCATTTGATATTTCTAAGCACCATATTAACATTGCTAAAAATGTGAACAGTTTGAATAACGATAATTTTTTAAACGCCAAAAACTGAAAAATGGCCCACTCCATACAAACGGGTGATAGCAGTAAGTAATTTGTAGTAACTTAACAATTAGTAAATGTTTAAAGTGTCTAATACGAGTTAAAAAACTACAAAATTCATGAAATAGTTTACACGTTTATTATTCTCATTTATTTTTAAATTATAAAATAAGAATCGTTTTCTGACTCACTGCACTTGAACCCATACCTAATAAAAATAAATAAGCGTCAACACAAAAAGTGATTTTGTTAAGTATTGATCCTACATACCATTTTACTTTATTTGAATAGCGTCCGTATTGGGTCAGGTTCCAAAACAACATTTTTAGGCTGTATAAACATGTAATAAAACTTATTTTTATTACATGTTTATTAAAGATTTATTCTGTAAATTTACCCAACGGTTTTACTACTAAAATCATAATTATTCAGGTAATTATTATATTAATATGATTAATATACGGTAAACGTTGTTGGTTTCAGAAGAACTCGCAATTGACAACTACAAAGTAATAAGAATTCTCGCGGACGATATTGTCTTCTGCAGTAATTGGAAATCTTTCTGTCTCTTATTGGAATTTGAAAATGCAATTTTGGTCGACCTGGACAAAATGGCGGCCCACTGTTCAATAAAGGATACCATAATAAACATTATGCGTCACTGGAAAAGTATTTCCCCTTCAGCAAATCTGGTAAACCTCTCAAAAATGTTAGAAGAATTCGGTTGCAAAAAATGCTCAGGTAATAAATACAAAAACCGTTAGAATAAATTGGACAAGTAATTACACATTTAATTTATAACTGACGAAGATTTTGAAAAATGCATTCATTCATTCTATTTAACTTATTTCAGAGGAAATTCAAGATCTTTGTGAATTAAATGATGTTGTGTTTCAAAAAATACGAAGAATTACCGTAGGATTCCCCAATTCCGACGCGACTACAGCAACGGCTACAACAATTGAACACAGTCGGCCTTGCGACTCTGGAAATTCGAATATCATTTGGTTCAACATTCGGGAACCAACGAAATTCTATTTGGGAAGACATGAACAAATGAAAATAATCGACGAGCAATGGAAACTTTGTCTGGAACAAAAAACCCTGCTCTTTGTTGCAATAACCGGATTGGGAGGGATTGGGAAAACTGAAATAGCCCGAAATTATGCAAAACACTTCTACAAAAATCTAAAAGGTAACTGCATTTGGATTAATGCGGAAACAGATCAATCGTTGAAACAATCCTTGCACGATTTAGCAGAAGACGAAATAAATCTTTCAACGAAGGATGAATCAGGAAAAGAGAAAAGTCTTGAATCTCTTTTAAAGGAAATGTACCGAAAATTATCTGGAGTATCAACTCTTATAATATTTGATAACCTTGAATGTTATGCCAATTCCGTTGTACAGACTTTGTCAGATTTAGCATCCAAACAACCCCCCGGGGTCCTTAAACCATTTGTCCTGACAACATCCAGATTCAGGCCTGCTAAACAATATTTTGGATGCAAATGCGTTCATTTGGAGTTGGACGTTCTGTCAGAAGAATCTGCAATGGAATTCTTTTTGAAATCTTTTATTTCAAATGAAAATCTAAAAGATGAAAGTTGTTCCGAAGCTATCGGTAAGCTTTGTGAAAGATTGCAATGTTATCCACTTGCAATGCAGCAAGCAGCCGCCTACATCAATGAAAATCTTCCCAATGGTAGAAATGCATTTGCTATTGAGAATGAAATCCATACATATTTAGAGAAGATGGAGAAAGAAGCTCAAAATTTATTAAACCACAAACTACCAAAATACGAAATGCTGGAAAGTCACTCAAGAACTACTTTTTTAACCTGGAAAGTAACTTTTGACAAAATAAGAAAATTTCCAAAAATTGGAAGTAGAGCAATCGAATTAATGGCCATCATTTCGTTAATTTCTCCTGACAACATTTTTACTGCATTTTTATTCAAATTATTTGCTACTATTAATGCAAGTACAAAGTTGACAAGAAAATTGCCAGTATTTTTTAATAAGCTTTTTAACGCATTCAAAAGTCAAACAAAAGATAAAAATTCGGAAACTACTTTTGATGATGCCTTGGAGTTATTGAGAAATCATTCGATGATTAAAATATTCGAGAACAAAATCTCAGTTCACCGATTGGTGCAAGAGATCACGAGAATAGATTTAGAGGAGAGGGGAAAATTTATTTCAACACTGGACAAACTGATAGAATCCATGGAGAGGATGCTGAAAGATGAAAAGGTCTCTACAGATCAATTGATTCACGTTCAAACTGTTTGGCAGTTTGCAGTCAAGATTCCAGAAATGATTAAAAAATATCCAAACTTCCCACATTGGATTGTTTATAAATTACATTGTTCTGGAAGATATAAGAGCTCCTTTGATTTCAGCTGCCAAGCTATTAAAGAACTGGAATCTATTCTGGGAGAGGAAAATCGATCAACATTGACAACGAATTCCTGGAAAGGATTTCTTTTAGAAGCATTAGGAGAGTATCAGGAATCTCTTTCGTTGCTTCTAGACGTTTACGAGAAACAAAAGAAATTGTTTGGGGAGGAGGACGACGAATGCTTAGACACATCGAGATCGATAGGAAATGTTTATTACAGATTAGAGAATTATGAGGAAGCAATTAAATGGTACGAAGATGCGCTGGAGAAAAGGGAAAGGATATATGGGAAAGAGCACTCTGAAGCACTTGCATTAAAATATTCCATGGCACTTGTACTTTTAGACCAAGGAAAGGCCAAAGAAGCGATGGAATTAAATAAAAAGCTATTGGAAGTTGAAGAGCGTCTATTGGGAAAGAATCATCCAGTTCCAGATACTGTAAACACAATGCACATCATGGCCTACATTGTATTCCAAGAAAAAAACTTCGAGGAAGCCTTGAAAATGTTCCAAGAAGTTTTGGAAATGAAAGAGGAAATGTTGGAGTTGGATCATCCAGACACGTTATTAACTAAAATTTGGATCGCCCACACTTACAAATCTCTTGGCAGAGTGGAAGAAGCTCTGCAATTGGCAAAAGAAGTGTACGAGAAGAGAATGGAAATCTTCGGTCGCCAACATCCACATTCAATTGATTCATTTAATTTATTGGAGGAATTAAAGAAAGTGATCGCTAGTAGGGAAATGACCTAGAATAGCGTACAAGTTAATGTTATGTATGTTAATACTATCCCATGAAGAACAAAAAGCAGAAAAAGTGTCGGAAAAGTGTGGATTTGCGGAAAAGGTGTGGGAAATAAAAGTTGAGGGTAAAATATGTGGAATTCCAAACATAAAACACGTCAAAAATGGACTATTTCCCACTTTTTGTGGGGTAGTAATGCAGTTTTTGCGTTGATAAGTCGTGGTAAATATCTAAAAAATAATTTTCCAGCGCTTTGGGTTGTAGTGGGCCGAATATGAGTGGAAACTGCGCATATTTTGCGGGGGTAAATATTCTACACAATATTACCAAACCAAACGCTTCGGGTTGCAAGATACATGAACTGGACTGATGATGGTGATGAACTTGTTGATGTATGTTTCTTCATTGTATTATTTCTACAACAAAACACTTTGGAATTATCTGTGGGAAAGATGTGGTAAAGCCGCATCGATTTTAGCAAGGGACAAGTGTGGAAAAGTAGTGGGACAAAGTGTAGGATCTGCGTGGTTTTCATGTGGGTATGCCTACTCAGAGAAGTCGCTGCTCACATTCTCATTTACCTCCTCGATTCGACACATTTTTACCACGTCGTAACGACGCTTTTTCTGGTGTTTGCTCTTCATGGGATATTACCCTTGGGCTAAGGGCCGTTTGTCTAAAAAAGTAAAAATGACTTGTGCAATAATCAGTGTTGTAATTGTATACTGTATGTTTTGAGTATTGTGGATGAAAAGTTTCTAGGTTAATATTGCTGAACCATCGTTAATCATTAAGCAAATTCCTTCGGCTTACTTCAATTCTACGTACCCTTATCCAAGAATGTTTAGTATTACTTATCCTTTAGACTTAGTCTGTTACCTATTGTAATTTATTTTCATGTTGAATAAAATTCCAACCAAGTTACACACTTTCATATTCATTGTTCACGAGTCTCATGAACATTTAAACTATACTCAATATATTATATGGATACTGTATACTGTATAGAAAATGTACTTTTTAATTTCTCCAATAATGAATTCTAACACTAAATGAGCCAAAAACCAAATATAAATAATTCTTTATTTAAGTGTTTCATCAAGCAATTTTAATAAATATTACAGATATTGCATATCTATAGATTTTCAAGTAGAAGGGATGACTTCCCACAACTGCCGCAATGTGAATCCGTCCTTCGGTTTCTCAATGGCCAACCCGAGTTCCTCACTGTAAATTATTTCGCTCTTCTTCCCCATGTTCTCAGAATAGCCATCTGCAAAATATGCAGCAAAGGCATCCGAGGCCAATTCAGGATTGTCATCGATTTCCTGAAGTTCGTCCGTAATGGCCGAGTTTAGACGATCTCTTTTCTCCTGCTCGTTTTCTTGGTCAATCGTCTAAAATAATTTGTTCATTGTCAATTTGCGTAATTAATAAAGTTGCAATTTTCTATTTAATCCATAACATGACAATTTTAAGGCACATTGAGAAAACATAGAAAAGCTTACGTCTGGATTAAATTCGACTCCGAACACAGGGTATTGCATATAGGTTTCGTGGATGGATACAAGAGTCTTGTGAACCCCGGTCAGTTTTTCTTTGGGATCAATCCGAAATCCCAGGACGTAATTCCCCCCGAATTCCGTCGTCTCTATAACCAACGCTTTGCCAAATTTTGAATCCCGAATTTTTATCTGTCAATAAGTAGAAATAATACTATGTAGAAACCAAAAAATTACCAGGAATTTTAAATAATAATGAAATATTTAATAATTTTCTTAACAATTTTTTCCACGGGATTTAATAAAATGTTTACAAATTATGCAATTCATTGGAAGTGGGAAACATTCAAAAAAGAATTTAAACATTAATTCCCTAGGACAATTTATTTTATCACAATGTTTAGGAAATTATTTCTTAAAGTAAAATTAGTTTTAACTATTTATTATGAAATACTGACAAACCTCTGCTATTTGTAAGAAAGGGATTGAAGCGTTGAATAATTCATTGGTGGCTGCATGCCAAACAACTCTCACGTTTGTAATAAAGAAGGACCCCAGATTCCCCTGCAGAAAATGAAAAATACATTAAGAAATTGAAAAATGATTCTGTTACCAAACAATCAAATATAAAAATATAGTGAAACGAAAAATGAAAGTGTTTCTGCACTTGATCGCTGGATAAGTTCCAGACTCCGTTTATCTGTTCGCAAATTTGTTCTTGATGAAGCATTTGCAGTTTTTTATTAGTTACGATCATTGCACTTCTCATTTTGATTTCCCTGTACAGTCGGGATTGGGTGTAAGCTCTGAATGGAATATACAAATGCTTACAATTATAGTTCTGTGGGTAAATGAAAAATTGTCGAAACAATAATAAATTATTGTTGTTCATTGTTCACACCTGTGTACCCCGATGACCATTGAAAAAAATCTGTTGTGATCCACGACCAAATTTGTGAATATGAATTCATAGCGTGAGGTTTTAGTTTTCGCAAGAATGTGAAGGGATTCTGTCATTCCACGAAGTTTCTGCAATTTATTCAAAATTAATTTTTTCTTCATTTCCCTGGTTTGCAAAATTTTGTGCAAATTTAATTAAAATAAATATAAATCAATCAATACTTAGTTTTTGCTACAAAAATTTCTTACCGATGCCGCGGATTTGACTGCAATCGATGTTATGGGGTTGTAGCCAATTGCTGCAAAAATAATTCAGTTTTCCAATTAGTAAAACTATACGGAACCAAAATAAAGTAACTTAATTTATTAAAGATAAGGGAAATCTTAATAAATATTTTATCGGACTCAATAAAATCCCCTCATTGGTCCCCCGTCCCAAAAATACTCCATGTCCCCAACAACAACGAAGGGAATTTTTCAGTTATCGCTCACCAACAGGTTCCTCTATTTAAAATTAGGTCAGTTTAGGTCAAAATGTAAACACTAATTTGGCCGCGTTCGAGTTTCCCTTCATTTTTGTTGGGGGTGGCTAGGGGGCTGGGGATTACTAATTATTAGAGGGACATTTAATGAAACCAATATATCACTTACAGAGATTGATTTTTGGAAACTTTTTTGATTGCCATATAAGACGAAGATTAGTCACAACCAACTTTCCATGTTCCCCATTATTCCCTTTTGTATCTTCAATCGGTTCCAGAACTTCGAAAATCTTCTCACCTGAACATTGTTTCAAGTATCTAAATAATTCACAATATTTCACATTGCATTGCAATTATACAGATAGAACATTACTGATTACTGTCTATTTATTTTAATGTTAAATAAAAAACTAAATAATGATTGCATTGTATAGCATTCAATAATGATGGAGCAATTTAAAATTAATATGCCTAGGTATTTTGACAATTTGATAGTAAATACATGGAGTTACCTAGTAAGAAAACACTCCAACTAAATTTAAAACATTTCAAATATATAAATGAGTGTGTAAACTTACCTTGTCAAAAGATCAAAGCGAATATCATTATCGTACCAATGAGCAATACAGTTTTCAATTGGCATTTCTAAATATTAACTATTGTAGTTTAATCGGCAGTTCTCGTCAAGGATATATTATTGTTAATACTTGTTACAATTCATCTTCTTTTATTGTAGACACCTTTAAAAATACTTGATTTCCAATTGAGGAGTTTAGAATAATTTAATTTATTACATAATATAGTTTGGATAAACAGTATAGACGCAAAAAAATAGGGTTATTAGTTTAGACTTGCGACGATTGCGTATTAAGAATGCAGAAGGGACTGTGTAGGAAATGTTTGGCTTTCGTTGCATAGAAACTCAATCAATCGAACTTGGACTTGTACTCGGACGAAGCCTGGAGTTCTGGAGCTGTAATGGAACTGGAATGGAATTCCTGTTCTAATCCTATACTACAGCCGCATATATCCTCTATATTCTACTAACTAAACATATTACATAATGTTACTTAATAACCTCAAAAGACGGCACACAACATTTTCGTTAGAAAGTAAAATACTGTAATACAATCTGTCAATAAAAATTAGGTAGCACATTTAAATGTCGTTTTTGAATTTCTATTTGAATGAGAGTGGGTGAGAGACAGCTTTTTGTGTGTATTGGGTCATTTGCATTGTATAAAATCCCGTTTACTGTCTTTTGAGTTCACAAGTGACGATATAGTCGTGGGTACCTAGAGTACCCACCTATAGGTACTTTTGGGATATAATCCCATATCCCTGATTCCTATCGCTACCCGGAAACCTAAATGAAATTCATACGAATATTAAACTAAATATAAATATTACTAACCTAACACCTTAATGTAGATACTAACAATATTATAAACATTTTATAACAGTTGCAAAAATGTACTAAAATGGAGCGTGATATTAATGAATATTTATTACTTTTGCTCAAATGACAATTATTTACTAGAAGGGAATGATTTTTGTCCTAAATATACACAAACCAATTAACTACAATTTTTAATTTCTCAATAGTATATTAATAATTCTGTTGGATCCAGAATTGTCTTTTTCGGCCACAATGTACATTTTCCTTAAGGAGAGGAGAACTTGCCCTGGAAAGATTTAAATTATGAATTAGATTGTTTACAATTCAAATTTTAAATATATAGACATACATGTTGGATTAGTTAATTATCTAAAGATAATAATTGTATTGGGGTTTACTATTGTAATGTTTTCTTATTAACTTACATCTTTGCTCCGATTGTCAACCCACCATTTCTCCGTCAGTAGTTCCAGATGACGTTGATTTACTAACTTTGCAATCCTACATTAATTCGCACAGTTTAATATTTTCAAGAATAATTAATTGCTAAACGTTTTCTTAAATTGAAATATAAATTCTGAATTAGTTTTGCAATATGAAAATATTGTTACATGTGGGACAGCGAGCCTTGCAATTTGCTATTTCCTTTCTTAATTCCGATGGCATAAGATTTATTTCCTTCAGACTGTTTGAACGGTGTTGTAAAATCAATAACCTTTTGCCTTTCGGCTGTCACCTCCAAAGCCCCTAAGGCTATATCCGCTTTCTATTTTAATATTAAATAAACAAAAAGAAAACTAAGAGTGAGATTTAGTGCAAATTGCTATTACATTACAACACACATCTCACATTATTCATGATGTGTCCAATCATTCCTGTCCAATTCCCTGCTGTTGTATTGGATGGCTCCCCATATTCGCTTACATCAAAAATTGTATAATTTAATTGAATATCTTCCCTAATTATGTTAATTAAATCAATACAAAAGCCGGAATAGCATTTCAACTCATTTTCATCTCCAGTCCCTCCAAAAATGTTAAGACAAGTCGTATTCTTGAAAACGAATGGTGGCTCCTGTAAAATAGCAATCAAAAACATTCTTTATTCTACAATGAATGCAAAATAAATTAACGAAAATAATTCTAAAATAATCCCAAACCAAAAACAAGATCAAATTGTATGTATTTTCAAATTCTATTAGTCTTCAATCACAGTATTTTTTAAATTTAATTGTTACATTATTTACAATGAATAATGATTTTTTATATTCTGAAAACAATCACTGTAATGAATGAGAAACTCATTTATATTATATTAGAACTTTAATGACTAATTATAAATCATAATAAACGAAAAGACTAGAAATTATTTTAAAAATGAGGAAAGTAAATTACAACAACTGTGACGATTCTATAGAGCCCTGTAGTATTCCTGGCATTTGTCGTTGTTCCACAGAACGCTAGGGCACCGCTTGTTGTATGATATCCTAATAGGATAATAGCACAGCATTGCAGAAAATAATTCATCTTATTTTTGTTACCTATAGAACGGAAAATAAATGTGACATTAGAGAATGATATATAAAAGAATACACTTTTCGGTTACGGACACATTATGTGTCTAGTTATAATACAAAATATAATCCCCATCTAATAAATAACAGTATTCGCAGATTTAACCTGGCTTATGAAATATATTTGTAAAAAGTTGAACGTTTTGAAGTAGGATTGCATTTTTATTACTATTTTTATTTACATTATTTTTACCATTAAGTAAAAAAGAATATAAATTGGAAGTATAATTTTTACTACACTGTCAGTGTCAACTGTTGTGCATTATTTTAAAA
Source organism: Tomocerus mixtus (assembly GCA_034694165.1). NCBI lineage: Eukaryota > Metazoa > Arthropoda > Collembola > Entomobryomorpha > Tomoceridae > Tomocerus > Tomocerus mixtus. The sequence goes on from JAQFYC010003804.1 coordinate 16,534, forward strand.
TGATACTAACATATTAAGTTAACTAAATGATACCTACATCCGAAAATTCTGCCCCAGAGAAATTATTATTTTGAATACTGAAATATATATTCCCATTTTAAAATTTTAATATAACTAAATATTTACCCACACCTGGCTATACTTACTGTGAACAGAACAGAAGTGGACTTAAGGATATATAATATGACCATGGACGAGTTGGCGTTTGTCGAAATTCAATTTATTTGTATCATGGAGGAATGCTGTGCATGACGGAAATAAATAAAAAGAAAAATCGTGATTCCTACTTATAACACGGAAATTATCTGCTTTAGTACATTTTTATTGTGATCTTCAATTGCAAAATGGCCTATTGTCATTGGATGTAATCAAATACTGTCAATAGTTAATCAGACAATAGTCCATCCGTTTAAAATGATCAAAATAACTACAATGCCTTCGACAGATAATACACATTTGAATTAAACACGCATTTATTAAAGTTACAATGTTAATTTGGATGTTAACTAATTCAGCATTACAAAATTAACATTGACTTCACTTATGAATAACTGCACGATATTTGGCATAAAAGCAAATCTGTCTGAATCTTTACATCTTTATTTGGAATTACATGTATTGTAAGTAAGTAAATTTTAAATTACATGGTAGAGTATAGTTAATTATGAAATTTAAATAATCTAGAAAGTATACTATAAACCAATGGCATCCAGTTTTATTTTAAACTTAAACTTCAAGCTAGAAATTACACAGTAGATAATAATTATAAAAATTTGATTCGTAAAATCCACAATCCATACTATTGTAATTATTTGCAATCCGTTTATATGTAGTTACTTTAATAAATGGTCCTGAAGATCAATAGACAACACTGGTTAAATAGTTATTCGCTTTGTGGGCACTCCTAACTCTTTTTCCTCTTTGGCTGTTTCAACTGATCATCAAGGTCTAGGATTTGCTGCAAAAATCCGTCGTTTGGCCAAATAGCCCTCCGACGTCTGTACGGCACATTTTAAATATTTTTGAATTTCATTTCTAATACTCCCAATATTAATTTGTTTTTATATTTAAGTTTACTTACGTGATTGCATTGATTGCCTCTGCTGCAGACATGTTCTGTTTGATCATTAAATAAATAATGACCAACGTTGGGGAGCGGCTAACCCCTTGAAAGCAATGGACGTACACCCGTCCTTTAAAGAAAACATATTTGAGTTTTATTTCCCGGAATAATTCAACGTTTACGAAATTTTTTGTTAAAAATTGCTCTGAATAATAATTAATGAACAATTGTAATTAATTGTAAGTCCAACCATCAGATTGCAACGCAGAATCGATGAACTCAGCGGATTCGTTAAAATAAAGACTGAGGTCAAAGGTCTCCGTGTCCAAAGCTGGGATATGTTTGAAGACGCAGTCGTAATTCTTTGAGCGGTAATAGTCCGCGTCCGTTTGAAATTGCAATGGCACTGTGAAGGAGCCACAACCTTGGGCTGCGCAGTTAAGAACGTGAGTTATGCGCAGCTTCTTCAGTGTGTACACATCCTTCGCGCCGTCCCTGTTGGTACAAATTAAATATGGGACGCGATTCAAATTCAAATAAGTCCGCCATTGTTATTGCTACACCATTCTGCTTCCAAAAGTTATTACGGTGCTTTTTTAATACGTTAGGTATTCGAATATTTACTGATCTTGCACAGAGAAGAAATAATAAAAATTCTAACACTCCACCGAGAAAGATTCCAGGGAAAACTTCATCGTAGGGATGATCGGCCTTGTAATTTGGTTGCTCAATCAGAATTTCCTTCAGGTCATCAACTGTTACTTGGGTCGACGGAAATAAATGTAAGCTGATGCAGCTGCAGCTAAATATCTTCAAAGAAATTTATTTTTTCCTTAATTACAGAATTGCGTTTTGATTTAATTAACTTAATTAGTCACCCGATTTCAAAAACTTTTTCAATAATAAATTTCCTTTAAAGCGAATTAAGGAAAAATTAAAACTGTTCTACAAGAATTCAAAAAGAAGATATCAATGAAAAAGTTTCAAATTAGTGAAGGTGAAGAATAATTATAAGTTTAGATTTTTCTAATTAAAATGATAGGGAAACACTCTTGTAAAAGTTAAATCTAAAATTTGCAGCTTATTATTTAAAATATATAAGAATATTAACGCATGCAGCTTACCGATTTGAGCATACTACTAAAAAGTTTCGCTCCAATTGACGAGACAATTCGAAATGGAGTTTAGAGATTAAATGTGGAAGGTAATACGAAGATTGTGCTCCAGAAAACTAAGTAAATAGGATACACAAACTCAGGTGAACTTTATTGACTCTTTGCCTCACAAGAGTAACAAGATTGATATTTTATAAGGTCACTGCAACGATTAATAACAGATTTCACTTCATTTACCTACTGCGCCAGCCAGGTAGCTGGTAGCATATGGTAACACATAAACGAAAATATTGCATGATAGTATTGACCCACAATCGGAGACGTGGACCGATACCAAAATATTTCTCTGAAATAATGAAGAGGAAAATTTTTGGTATAATAAATTGAATTTGGAAAACAGAATTAATTGTTGAAACAAATAAAGACATTAAAAAATATTTCATTTTTTAAAAAATTGTTGGAAAACAAGTGCAGGTGTAGAAGTTTTAATGAAATTAGTCAAAACATTTGAACTATACAGATAAATGTACAAGGAGACTTTACATTGTTTAACTTCATTTCAGTATTTTCTTTTTTAAGATTAAAATCTTCTATTTTCCAGTGAAAAAATCATGAAAAATGAAATATTTCCAATCATACGCCTGCACTAGGGCTGTTAAATCCGGATTAAATCCGGATTTCAAATCCGAATAAAACCGGATTTGACAAATCCGAAATCCGGATTT
>JAQFYC010003805.1:0-19431 GCA_034694165.1 Tomocerus mixtus
AGGCCGTGCATCAGCCACGTATTAAATTATGAATTATAAGTGGCTGGCGCGGCCGGGCATGAAGTATAATTAATATTATATTGACACATTGACAGGGCATCACACAGATTTGGTATAAAATACAAAGCGCTAAAGATTCCTTACATTCTTGACATTTTTAGAAAATTTCATGTGCCAATATGTAATATAGCCTTTACGAATGACATGCTTGAAGGAGACGGATGAATGGTAATTGCAGTATGTACTATGTATGACAGTAAAAGTGATACGAGGTGACACGACACAATCAGACATAATAAAATATGTAGCATGTTACATTTTCCCATTCAACAAAAAATGTACTACTAATACATATAGAGAAAGACGTATTATATAAGTACTTTTATATACAACCTATATAGCTACTATAAATAGAAGTTGTATATGATCAATGCTCATAAACCAGCGTTGCAGGTGAAAATGGAAGGAATAAAAGAAGAGAAAGGGGGCTCAGCAGGTTTTACCTGGAGATTCAAGTTTTCACGGATATTATAGCTTTCACCAAGAGTAAAAGTTGTAGTATTGGAGTTGTACTTGTATTGTGTGTATGGAGTGGTTGGGATTTTGAAAGGGTTCATCTGCAGAGAAATAAAAGTAAGCAGACGAGCCTGTTTGGAGTCCTGTTCTGTCTGTGTAAGCTTAAAGTATAATATAGTAGAGTGGAGTGGAGGTAGCTAGATTTTGCATTAAGAGCATTCAAATCCTATCAAATCCGACAAATGCAACTGCATATGATATATAGACCATGCGGAGAGTGATGGTTGTACTTTAGTCTTGTTATCTTCACGGACATCCGATTTCTTCGGGGTTGTGGGGCTGCTAAGCAAAGAAATGTTTTATCTTTCCCATTTTTAGACTTTTGATTTCGCTTGGGGAATTCAGAAGATTTCTCAGCTTCGGAAACTTACTTATAATAATAAGTATAGTGAGCAGTTTTATAAAAACTTTAGAAAAAACTTAAACACCAATCGTTGGGTTGAAATATGTATGAGACGATATTTTTGGACACGGACAAAATATTTGGCAAAAATACTAACCGCTTACCAAAATATATGGCACACATACACTAATCTTAAGTATTAGAAGCATATATTGTTTCGTAGAACAATAAAATTATATTTTTGATATTTCCAATTGTACAAGAAATTTTTTAGAAGAAATCGGACGCCCGTCTATTAATAGGGCCGCTATATTAAAGATAGTGAAATGCTGCTGAATCCCTGGGTACCGTCTAGAGTCTAGACTAAAAAGCAGTTGAGTTTATGATTGCAATCAGTGCTACTCCTCTATCCAGATCCAGACAAGATGTACTTTACACACGTAACTGCTATAATACCTCAATCAATTCACAAATCAAGCATTCGTCTCCTTGTCATGATCATCTAGAGATTTCTAGATACAGATTTGCATGTTCTACATTATGATCTATTTATTTTACTTAGCACATCATTCATAATATATTGTACTACTTATGTTGTATCATATACCGTTTTCCAGATGATATATTTTGCTTGTAACAGGAAATGCAGAACAGATGCCAGAGAAATATGGTACTTATTAAAATGTCACTGTAAACCAGGTGGGTTCAGGTCCTTTTTGATTAATGATAATCTTGTTCTGTGGGTGTATAAAGTTCATGGAATGAATTTATTGTAATGTGGACAGAATTAGCTACATTGTACTCGTATTATGATCTTACTACTTATTGCGGAATAAAAGCAATCAAAACTAAGCTGAGGATTATTGTTAATGTAAGTCCGATAAAATAGTACGATAGTAGATTAGCTTGAAAATAATTTTAAGTTGTTAATCTGCACCTGAGGGAACGCGTGAACTATATTTTGGAAACTGGAGCACTTATTCAATTACGTACATCAAGGATTAGAATTTAGATTTTAAAAATAATAAGGCATTGCAAAATAGTTTTAGAGGTTACCTTTTGGCATGGGGCCCGAAATTGCAAAAGCCGGACCTCCGGTAACGCATAATATGGCGATACTACTGATATACTTACCATACAGATGTAAATGGCTGTTGTGTTGACACATAACATACACCACAAAATATACACGTTCCAAAGTCATGCTTTCACTTACTTTCACATCATTTTCATCCTTTGGCTGTTTATTTCATATAAATTTGCATATTGCAACTATTTTGACATAAAGATACCCGCGAAAGAAAAGTTTTTTCTTCAGCTAAGCTTCTTGAGGATGTTTACGAAAGAAAATTTCAATTTCGTTCAACTTTGCAGCTGTTTTGGTATGGTATGTACATTTAAATCCACAAAAGACGAAGAGACAGGCTAAAGTAAAGAGAAAGAGGAAATTCAAAACAGGACAGAAAAAGCTTAAGCAAGAAGTATCCCAGATTTGCGATAAGCAAGTATGTGACTATATGTGATGTGAGCATTTCCGAATAACATTAACTGAAAAAGGAAGTTTAACCTTAAGTAGAATAAGTATGTATACTATATATTGTATTTATAAGTCTTATACTAATAGTAATACGTGCATCCACCACTGATTTCCTATACTCTAATCTCTACCCACTGGCATATCTACTGCTGCATAGCTAAACAAAAGTCGTTTCTGTTTTCTATTTCTATACGGAAATAAGTATATCAATAGGGATGTTATATATATACCAGATTCAGAGTTAAACCAAAACAGCAGCAGAACGTTCCTCAGTGAGCAACAAAGTGCATTACCATTATTTTGTAAAGATCTGAAGGATGATATTATGCTATGCTTATTAGCTATAGATATATGTTTGCGGACGTTACCATAATTAGGCAATACTTAATTTTCTTCCGGTTCTCAATTGTTTATCATTGTCACTCTCAGTTACTCAATTTCAAAATGTCTTTTCAGTAGTTTATCTTGTATAATATGCACCAAATGGAATGCTAATTAGTACATAAATAGTTTGCAGATAGTAGGCAACCTTTTTTAACTCTTATTGTTATACTAATTTAATAACATCCCTAAATGCAAACAGTATCTACAATTATATTTTAATAAGTCACTCGGACAATTATCTGTATTAAGTAGCGGAAGCTACAATAATGATATTGTTATCTAAAGTCCATAGGTAAAAAATTAGACTTAAATTTTGTTCTCAATGTACATAAATGTTAGATCTACGGAGAAGAAAAGCGAATACAATTAATTTGCTTATTTATAAAATATTGGGTAACTTTCCGTTTATAACAGGTACTACTATGTGAAGAAACTTTTTGATAATTGCGTGTTAATTTAATTGGAAAATATCGTCACCTATAATGTGAAAAGCCCCACACGTTTCTACATATAATGTAAAAGAGGTAAAACACCCATTTCCAAATAAGTAGGAAATGTCAAAGTACTTTATTTATTGCACAGTGATCTTAGGTGACGATATTCTGGTGCTTCATAATTAATAATACAAATAATGTTTAATTAACAGTTTGACCGCTAATATTTACGTACAATGGGTATAATATACTATTTTCTGTCCTTGTATGTTAATATTATCCTGCATTGGCTAGTAGTGTGCCATATATGCCCGCTTTAGCTTTAGAAAATATTGTAGAGTATCTGCAGAGTGTTTCCTTTTGTTGCTTCACACACACCAGGACATGTAATCATGTCATGTCGTTCTCCCGTCTGTCTTGTCTATCTCTTTGTGTGTATCATCCACGATTTCAAGGAGGACCAAGAGGAAAACTGATGTAGAGGATGGATGGAGCACATCTCGACTCTTGGCTTGACTTTCGTTGACAACTTTCTTAGTTACAAAGTCAATTATGGGTCTTAAACAAGGCCCAAGGCTTTTCCACGTATTCCACTGATGGAAACCAAAGGAAACCGAATCACCAAGAGACTTCTTGACAAAATGCTCTCTCCTTGAATGCCGAATGTCTCTCTTCTTTCTGCTCTTACGAAATACGAATCATCTTCCCGTCTCGCTGCTGTTTCCTCTCCTCCAGCTTTTGATTTTCTATTTTATAACATTCTTAACATGATGGCAATGGCAACTCTGGTTTGGTTTACTCATCTTTTATACTCTGTTCTAATCTATTCCTTTACCAGAACTTATTAAGAAGACTTGTATTTGTAAGTATTCCTTGAATGAGTATATCTAGTAGAATAAATGCTTAACTTATACAAATAGGGAAAGCTAAATAGAATTTCTTTCCTTTTTCAGATAGTACGTACATTTATATATAGTAATAGTTTCTTCTTATATAAATGTAAAGATTTATCCTTTCTTTTTCCACAAAATTAAAGCACGTAATGTCTTTTCAATCCAAGCTAACCAAGCAATGGTTTCCTTTAGATGGTTAGCTACCGTCTTGTCTACCATTGGTTCCCAATCTACACATTTCTATGTGTTCTCTAATTGCATCCAGATGTATATGTAGGTATTATTTGAAAATATTATATGTAACTTTCCTTTTACTTGGTGTTTCCCTTCCTATCGATCATTCACAACAACAGTCAAACGGAAGTCTCATTAAAGAGCTAACTTGCCGTTGAGACTTTGCTTCTATTCAATCTCTACAAAATCCTCAAATAATAAATCATTATCATTATATATTTTTATTCTGTATTACGTGCCTTTCTGTTATTTTTCACCTGTCAGGCATTGTATGTACCTGTAGTAGTAATATAATTTTGCATGTTATTTTTAATTTTTCTTACTAAGAAAGGTTTTTACGTGTTTGTATTTTTACTATGAAAAACTACAATAGATAAACTTATTTATTGGATATTTGTGTTCACGTAAATTTTGGGTTCAAATAGTATTTTATCGAAATGCATAATAATATTATTCTATTTATTTTAACATGAAATCTACTAAATCTGTAACGTATAATGTTATCGGGTCCGTCTGACCATGGAGTGCAGAATGCAGAAAGCTGTATTATATATCTGTGATCCGGCTAATGAATGGTATATAGTATAAATGTGACATTAATCCATTATTATTACATACTAGTTGTTATTGTATTTATGATGGAAACATAGCGCAGCGGGGCATTATCCCCAAAAGATGGGATCTCTACGAATGATCTGTGTACCGATAAATCTGTCATTTTTCATTACCTACCAACTCGGTTTTGCACTTGCTGTCGATTTCCCCGTTTCTCTTTTCTTTCTGATTCCCTTTGATTCTGAATTGAGTTCCACGGGTTTGTATTAGTTCATATTAGATGTCTTTATTGAATTGAAGAAATAAAATTTTGATCTGTAGGCACAAATACATCTACTTTTACACTGCACATTGCATGCTTTATTATATCACCAGGTAGAGTTAGGTAGTTTATTTTGTATTGTAACATTGCAACTTTAAAATCCGTAATCTATAGGTACCGATTTAGGAACTATAGGAAATATGTGTGAGGAATAGAAAATATATCCCATTAAAAAGCAATGATAAATAACAACAAACACCAAATCGCACTTTAGTGTCCCCGCTTGGTAAATTATCGTAAGTGATGGAGTGAGTGAGTTGGGGTTCACCGTAAAAACCCTTTTGAAATCACGTATTGGCAAAAATGGAGTTACTACCAGACCAGGAGGGAAACAAAGATAAAGAAGATTTTGGGGAAAGAATTCACGGGTTAGTACTGAGGTACTAACCTGTACAAACTGCTTTCACTACAACAAAATTTGTTATATTGTATGTATAAATTTACGTATAGTTAACTAAAGATATAACACACTACTGTTTCAGTAGAGTATGTAGTGGGTACTTATACTTACCTTCGGAGAAAGAAATTACAACGATATGTTTTGTATATACAAACATCTAAGGTGAATTACATGCACATAAGTATAATATATGTTTTAGGCACTAAGGCACTCTGTGCTACTTATTGTGCCTACCACGAGGGCTCTAGATATTAGCTCTCAATTTTCAAGACTATTTTAACGAAAACAAGTCTACTTCCAATGTTTAATAATGTTTAAAATGATGATAGTAATATATATTTGCATATTTTAATTACATAACAAAACTAATAAGCAAAGAATTTATTAAAATCTGTAGTAATTGTAATTTATAATGAATACTTTTTATTTCGAAATTATTAATAAAGGATTATTATATTGCACATTGGTAATTAATAACAATATATAATTTCATTGTATACCTATAAATAGAATGTTATTTTTTGCTTTTAATTGTGATAACACATAATGTTTTGATATTGTGATGTGATGTGACAATGACAATACTCCATTTCGTAAGTAAGTCAAAATTCTTCATCCTTCAAGGATTTTATTCATCATAATATTTATGAATAATCTTTTATGCAAATCAGTATTTGGATCATTCAAAGATATTTCTTTGATTGTCTATAAGGATTCTTTAAGGAGAAAAATATTCCTAAATTACATATTTACATTATATATCACTAAGTATACTTATTTATAGACAAAGCGAAAAAAGGAATGTTAAGTAAGTACATACCTAGTCAGAAAATGTAATATTTTATGAATAAATAGATACTTGCGGACAACAGGGATCTATTCATATCCAAACTCGAAACATAACGTAAACTATTTAGATTTCCAAATATTTAGCCTGTAAAACCCTAAAAATTAAATAACGAATTCCGTGTGCCTTTTCGTATCGCATTCCTACGGCATATATCCCGGCACTTTTATAAAATACGTTAAGAAAGCTATAGAAAGTCAGCTTTGTTCGTATCTCTGGTTTGTCTTGACTTGACTGCTCCTTTTATTGCCTACACTCTACACAACAATAGTATTTCTTTATTGTCTAAAGTCTAAATATTATAACCTGAGATCGTATCTGTGTCTTGGCTGGAGAACTCGAAGAATGATAAAACTTTTACATTAAAATGCTTTTTTACTTCCCGTCTATTTGTTGCGCAAAAAAGTTTACATACTTCGAAGACTATTTATACGGAAATGATGTATTCTTTCCCCGCTAATCTCCATTCGCATCCTTTCACTTTTTCAGCAAATAAAAAGAAATGCGCTGTGTAAACTTAACCTCCATGTTTCTAAATGCACTACATAACATGCATACCCTGAACTTTATTATCGCTTCTTTCCCTACATACAAACATACTATACTATAACAAGGAAAACTTACCTTCACTTACTTATCCACTTTGTTTTGCAAAGTAGACATAAAAACTCAGACGTAGGAAACTACATAAAATAAATATTATCAGGAAACGAAAGATTTTTCGCATTCCACTTTATGTTACGAGTTTCCATACGACTTGACCCGTAGTGCTCGCGGGCATTTATTTATTCATAATAAAAAATATTGCGTTCAAACTACGTAATATTTCTTTATTATTTTGCGATATGCATATGAAAAAACTCTGTACAGACTCTATAAACACAATTGAGGAATATTTTCGATGCGCACAAATAAGCAGCAAGTGAAAAACTTATTAATAATACCTCTATTTATTTACTTACAATAAATAACATTACAATCTAGTGTAAGGTACTAATTTAAATAATGTTTTTGTCGAAAACAATTATTTATAAGAAATTAATTAAAGCAGATATTCTTTAGTCAATGTATTTTTAATATTCAGTTTCTTCATTAATAGCTCGCTTAATTAAAATAAAGTTTATCAATAGCATTTTTCAATATTTTCCCACAGTGTACGCTAACGTTTGCAATAATGGAATTTCATTATTTTATTTGGATTATCAGCTTCTGAAATGTTAATTTTAATATTTTATAAGAATTATGAAGGCTAATTAGTAGCTACTTACTCTACAGGATCAAATGCGCAATCTATCCATCAGTATTTACGTAGCATTTTGTATAGCATATTTGATAATAATGTAATCTTACATATAAGAAATGTAAGATTACAGTCTATACTACAATACATAGCTAAAGTGTATGTAAGTCAACGTGCAGGTCAAAGAAAAGTGATGTGTGGAGTAGAAAGCAGAATGTCAGAGTGATGGAGAAAGTTACTAAATCCCGAAAACTTTATTCTGGATATAAACAGACTCTTTCTTTATTTTTTATCTTATATTGTAAGTTGTACATATTATACTTATACTTGTGCGGAGAAAGCAATATACAAGAAACAAGTGAAACACAACATCTTGCCTCGAAGCTGAATTCTCCTCCTCACCATTCTACAAGTGCTGCTGTTTTGCCAATTTAGTCAGTCAGTCAGTCAATCCTAGTTGAGATTTTTCTGGCAGACAAGACACGCACTCATGTCACGTCAATTCCCAATCCAACAAGTTCAGTTGTTGAGTTGAGTGACGAGTTGTAATCTAATGTACCAATGTACGTATGTTACACAAGTAACAAGTTAATGTTGAAATAGTAGAAAACATTATTACTTTTCTGGAACAAGAAGGATTTTCCGAGGAAGAGATTTAAATTCCATCCAGCAAACCAAATGCGGAAAACTTATTCACGTAGTAAACAGTAAATTGTAAATAGTATATTAAGTAGGTTCTGTTTTGTTATGAGAGAGAAAGAGAGAAACCAGATACATAAGTAGCATAACATAAGGAAGGGAATCTCACAACGGAGAAAGTCAAACGCAATGCTCTACGTGATTCTTACAGGTTGGAAAACATATGGAGATAAATAAATAGATCCTTTTCAATTCCCAGACATTCTGTACAATATACGTATGGATTACATTTTATTCCTCGTATGTTAATCTACTCTCTCCTGCTGAATACAAAATGAGTTTCTCTTGGCCAATGCTGTATAATAATACGAATTCTAGTATTTCAGGTCACTGCTTGCTTTCGTTATTCCTGTATTGAAGGTTTTGGTGATGACTATCATCTTGGTTGTGATTTTAAATATTTCATTGTAATTTCTTTTGCAGCCTTTCGCTACTTACTTAAAGAGTAATTCATTTACAATCTCTGAATCTTAAAACTACAATGCAAAAATATTTTCAGTTAAGCTATGTACATAGAACAGACATAGAACAGATGTATGGCAGAAATCATAGCCTGCATACTGAATTCATGGCCTCATCGCATTTGTAAATTCAATACGCTATGAAATGCAATTAGAATTTAAATTAAATTGGTAAAAGTCTAAAAAATAACAGATTTTTATTTCAAGCTGGTAATTTGGAACCTCTATAAAATATTTACCTTGCAGTGGATTTGGAAGATTTAACACATCTACAGAATTATAAGATATTCTTATTTATCAACATTTAATTTAACATTTAATTAGGACAAATTAAATAGAGTGTAAGCGTGTGTGACACGTTTTGTTTAGTAAAGTAAGTTTTAGAAACGCCCATTAGGGATACGAAACTAGCATTTTACATGGAGACAGTAGAAGAAAGCTTACTCAAGAAACTATGGCATTTTATATGGAGAACATATTAATGAGCCGTACACAGGAAACTGTACAGACACGGCATCTTACATGGAGAAAGTAGGAAAAAGCTTACACAGGAAACTATTAAATAACATTTTACATAGGGGAATTAGGAGAAAGTCTAAACATTGGAATCACTAATGTGCATAATTTTAAAAACATACTGTAAAATTATTTTGGACTGAAAACTGTGAGCGACAACAACGGAACTAGGCTGAAATATTTAGTAGTCCATAATTCTCGGTCACCATCTTGTCAACAGCAGGTTACATTGTGATTACAGGGAAAATTCCATTTTTATTACTATTCTGCCCGTAAAGACTGCAAATCATAAATCGCGTCATAAAATCCATGGACGAAGGACAGAAAACAGTTATTGATAATATTATTGCCACATGCATCAACATCAAACAGCCGAAGGGATGGGATGTACATGCATATACATTGAACACTGTACTGAACAAAGAACAGTTTTTTGTCACAACTTCCATTCAATGACAAATTCCTCATAAAGTAAAATGTCATGTCATGTATTTTCTACTTATAACTGGCAACTCACTTACTATTTAGTATTCACATCGTGATTTTTCCTATATGTGTGCCTTAGATCTCTATTCTAAAGCAAACCTTGTTAGTTATAGGGGTTATAAGATTTCTTCTACATGTGTGTTAATACAGAGAGTGAGACAGTTGAGTTCAGCACAAAGCAAAGGTTGGCTATATAATGATTGTGCTGTCGTTGGCAAAAACATGGATAAAACTAAAGTTACATATTGTACATAGTACCTAGTTGTATCTCTACTTCCTTGTTACTGGTTTTTCCTGATTCGATTGTATAGAAACCATGAGTCTACTAAAACCAAAGCCGTAGGCACAAAAATATATCTATATCTCCGTAGGTCCTAAGTAAGTAAGTAACGATATACAATAGTAAGTCAAAGTCAAGCAAAAGCAAAAAGATCACTCGGAAATTGAACTAAACTAAAAGAAATGTGCAAAGTTGGCAATAATTTATTCCCAGGTTATGTCCCGGTCAACTAACGTAACGTAAGGTTCGTTTATGATAACTCTTTCAATCTTCTCTCCATTTTCATTACATTTAGCTTTAACTCATCTGGAATCCAGAATATGATCTATATGTCTCTCTTATACTTCTGTAGAATAACCGAATTCCAAAAAGTGACTCATTTTACCCTGTCCTAGTCCTACAGGGTAGAAGTTAGCGGGACAAGAAAATGCAACACATACTCGTGTTATAAGAATTCAGGAAAAAGTAGAAAGTCACAGAGAAAGTTCTTAGTGCGCTCTGTTGGGAAGAAATTGTATGTTTTGGAGAAAGCTTAGCGGAGAAAGGAATTCTGGAAAAATGTGTGGGCTCTCCTAAATTTTAGTTTTATATTATTTCTTAGGTATGGAGTATTTTGTTTTTATGTTCTTGACACATTACTATTCTACGAAGGTATATCATAATAATTATTTGTGCCCATTGTTAAATTAAATTCACCTACAGAATTATGTTTATATTTTAATATTATTTAATTGGTTTACTTTAAATTAAAGGTTTGGTAATACGACTATAATATATTATTGTGTAATTACTAAATGTTGCAATTACATTGCGTAAATTGATGCACATATAATTTTTACAGTTTACAAATTGATTACAAAATATTTGTTAATCCTGTATTTAATTTAACCATTGTATTGTAAACCCATTTGCGTGCATTAATGTGCACGGAAATGCCAATTAAATGAATTATTATTTAACTAGAGAGATGTATCTTTATTAATAATATGCAGGATATGAATCAAATAGTTTAATTACTAGTGCTAGTTAAGTTAAGAAACAGATAAAGTCTTTATTGGCTCTCGCAGTCAGTCAGCACCAATAAAACCTCACTCACAATTCACATTATTCAATCAGTCAAAAATGACACAGATTTGTAATAATTATCATATTAATTACAAATAGCTAAGAATATTATAGAAATTATCTAAAAATGAAACTGTCATTTGCAGTAGTTGAACCATTTGGTGACGGAAGATTATTAACTTTTGAACAATTACAGCAGTAGCAATAATTTGCATTACTATTTAAATCTTTTTGTGCGAGATATTGCTGTTTTTGCTAAATTATCGATGTAAGTGTAAGTGTAGCAACGATATACGAAAAAGCAATCATATTTAAAACATTTATAATTAGCTTGCCGTTTCATTTGTCTATAATTAACCATAATTTATACACTAACATAAAAACTGGTCACTTGCTAATTGCTAAGTAAGAATATTAATTAAGTAATAATGCATGATATTCTTGTAACTGTATTATTACAGATAAAATTAACATTTCGAGAAAACAATCCTTTGTAATTTAAATTGGCAAACTAAAGTGTGCATCGTATTAATTATTAATTTGCAAAAATTGCTAACAATTTAAATAGGGCGGTAATTTACTAATTAATGTACTTATCGTAAGTTTAACCGTAATACATATTTAAATCCCTAAGTCCTTACTATTGTCTTTCTTCTACATTCAGCCTACATTACACACAATGGCAATTAATATTGAAAGATAATTTCTAAGGCTTAGATAATTAATTCTAATTAATTGATAATTGGTTTGAGTAGCAGTGTATTTAAATCTTAATGTAACTGTAATAGCATTATTAAACTACAGATGTTAGTTATGGCAAGGAAATCTGTTTGGCAGGACACCTTTTCATTATGGAATTAGAAAAACCAGGTAAACTGGACTGACATTACATAATTATAAAGAAAGATATTAATTAATTAACATTGATTAATTGCAATCGTAAGAAGAACAGTATTTTAACGGTAACAGTATTATATTGCGCAATATATGTATTAAATTACCATTTACAAATACATTACAGGACAGACGCGTTTTGTTTTGTATTACAATGTTTGATTATCTGATCTTAATATAAAGTAAGTAGTAAGTAGCAAGATGAACTCACAACTCACAACTACATACATAATATTATTTTTCCCTCATACTTTTATGTAGCTAAAGGTATACAGTATACACAACTCTCCACTATAAGTATATTCTACTCTACGTATATAAGATACGTTATTTTCTACAACTACATAATAATTTTGGCTGCGTGGTTGTGGTTTGGTTATAATTATAATTGGCAATTTTAGAGCTATAATTCTTCAATTGATATATGTACTTATATAGGTATAGTATTTAAATTGTCACTCGGGTGGCCTGGCCCTGGCACTATTAAAGTATTAATTAACACATAAGTACCGTTTATACATTGTACATTGCACTGTATCTGTATACTGTAGTATAATACTAATTTGTATTTACTTTTTACTTATATTCTACAATTTACACGATCATGATCACTACCTTCTTCATATTACATCCTAAATACCTACCTAAATTGTGTTATTAATATTTTAGGTGTCTACTGTCTACTATTTTGTTTTGTCTACCCTTTCTACTCATTTTTCTGCTCTACATTCTACATAGGACAAAATTATGTTCTCTTTCTCTGTTCTGCTCTACACTAATGTATTTTATAGGCTACTTTTATTTAATGAGTATATTATGTAGGTAGCTACATTGCATTGTTATTTGTAATGGCATTTGTAATACGATTATGGCTAATGCTAGCTGCATAGCTAACCCTTGGTTAAATTTAGCACGGCATGATCATGATTGGCTTGGTATGGCATGGCAGAGCTTACGTGAGTTATTATGTTATTAGTATTAGTACTCATTTCAACAATACTGAAGGCAAGGATATTTTTAGTAATGTATTTTGAGTTGCTCATTGACTTACTAACCTGATTAGTTAACCTGGTCACATAAATATTACTAAAGATACACAATATTGGACTAAATTCCCTAAAAAACGAGTAATATTTTATCTTTTTGTGCTTTCTAGTCAAATTACGCAGGAGAAATTGTCTTTATGTGGAAGTAAAAGGCTAAAGCGAAGTTGAGTGAATAAAAGTTGCCTATCAAAGTCTGAAAAAAGTAGGAAAATCGTAATACTATAGCGTATAAGGGATAATATTAGTATAGGTAATATACTAAGGTACTATAGAGAAGAGATATTTTTATACTTAATATAGTTATGTATCGTATGTAACAATATAAGGGTTCTTGGGGTATAGAATATAGTTTAGGTACTAATGTATTTAGTAGTACCTGCTTGTAATATAAATAGGATGTACAATGTACATTAGCTAATATAGTTAATAATGTATGTATAAATACATGGATAACAATTTGATTCGTTTACACTCTCCAGTCCGTCCAGGAGTGATTTTATATGCACAGATTGTATTAGATATTAGGTAGATTAGTTAGTTAGGTATGTTTTTGAGGAAATACTCTTCTAGAAATGATTTGGGATCGCGTAAGGATTGACACCAGATTTGATTTCGTTCCGAAGCTCTTGAACAATCCAAAGACCGTACCATTTATAAAGATAATAAATCGTGGCGACGACTGAAATGTACACTTTCTCATCCAGAAAATACACTGCAGATAAGGCGACGGCTATCCCACATAAACAGTCGGTGACTGTCGTGTTAAACCATTTCTTTAGCAGCAATTTATCCCGCTGTGAACAAAATAAATTATTTCATAGAAAATTTTGAATATTATTTTATAAAGACTGATTAAACTATTTAAGGGGCTGTTCACATATTACAAGAACTAGTAATTTAAAAAAAAATTAAATAATCTTTAATGATTTTTGAAAATTAAATGAAAACAAAGACATTTTCTCCACAAATTTTGCTTTTGTATTACATTTTCTGGCAAAAGGTGCTACCACATTAATTTTAAGAGAATACATATATCACATTATTTATGAAAATGAAGAAAAAATATAATTAAAAGGTTTTGGGCAGAAAATTTTCGTAAAAAATACGCCCAAACCCGATTTCGTAGTATGTGAACATTACCTAATCTGAGAAATAATTATTACTCAAATATTACCCTTTTCGATGCGCAAAATAGGTAAATTGCTAGTCCTAACTCAAAGAACAACCAGGTTGCAGAGGTCACCAGGAATATTATTTTATAGGGTACTGCAAGTTTCAAAAGTTATAATTAAATCCCAAATTGTAAGTCCGGTAAATATGCAAGCCAGAAGTAAAATATAATTAATTATAAATAATTTCGTAATAAAATCACTCATTAGGTATAGTTGTCATCTGAAGCTGGTTACTTACATTCTGCTTTAAGGTATTTGGTTAAGTCCTTCATAGACGGATTCCTATCAATGTAGCGGTAGAGAGTATCTGGAGACAAGAATGTAAGTAGCGTGACTGTGAAATGTGCCACCAGTAGGTAAATGGAGATTCCCTGGAGAAAGCAATAAAAATAAAGGTAATGAACACAATGAGCTTGAATTCATAAAAGATTTAAGATAAGTGTGAACAGTTATTAGGGAGTAGTAAAGGTGCTAAGCTAATAACATGTTTGTTTAATTTTGCACATAGGTATGTATACCCCAGTGGAACTATTCTACAGAAATATGTAAAAACTTTTGCAGAAATAAGCACATGCTAGTATTTATACAGAAGGAATCGCCAAAATCTATGTAAAATTTTCTGTTGGATAAAATTTGCAGAAATATTTATTCCCATTCCTCAAAAAACTGGACTTACTGGGCCAATGTAAATATTCTCCAAAAATCTGTAAAAACGTTCTAGGGGAATGTACGCATGATATTTGCACAGAATTAATCATCAAAACCCATGCTAATTTTTTGTTGCAGATAATTTGCAGAAATATTTATTTCCATTTCTCAAAAATAATAACTAGATTTACTAGGTCAATCGAAAAATTCTACAGAAATCTGTGAAAAAATTTTCTGCAGAAATATGCACATGACATTTTTACAGAATGAATCACAAAAACCCTTAGTATACAATTAGCAGAAATAATTATACCCCTCCTCAAAAATATAAAAAAAGTATTAAATTCTATACAAAAAAATTGTTCAAAAAATGTGCCAATTTTCTGCAGACCATTTCTATACGGGATTTAGTCAAAAAAAAATTTACTACTACTATTTATCTACTATATGTAAATAGAATAGAATACATCTTACCATATCACATTTGGATACATATCCCGCTTCATTTTGCGGCGAGTTCCCACAACAATATTTTTTATCCTCGACTTCTGGCTCATCTGTATCTGACATAGTAATGGCGTAGCCAACCAAATTAGGAGAAGACTACTGTACACTTTGTACACACTTACACCTGGCCTGGCCTGGCCTGACCTGACTCTGATTTACCTGTAAATTATTATTAATTTAACCTCTACCGGAACCCTTACTAGGATTAAATCATAATTGTTCTTCATCACGAGAACTCTAAACTAATTCTCTTAAAAAAGTTTTCTGGCATAGTAAACACAAATGGTAAACTAAGTACTACTATAATATAGCTAATGCTAATGTTGAAAAGTATAAAAGTAATAGTACCTTGTTTGTTTAGGTAGTAAGTAAGTAAGTAAGTATAAACTATAATGGATAATAAATGGGCGAAGGAAGTTACTACATTAAACTATATTATTATAGCTACTAGTCTGTAGCTATACTCCTAAAGCTAAAGCTACTTTCTAGTTTCTACCTAAAACTAAACTACTTATAGCAACAATTCTTTTTCTTCTTCCTTTTTCCTTATTTCACTATTCTATGTGTGATTCCTGCTATTCTTGTACGTGTTATGTTATGTTGGTTAGTTAAGTAAGTAATGTTGTGAATGTAGGATATGGCTAAACCTAATCCACTTCTAGTTAAATAAGTAGTTATCTAAACTTTTTCCGCTTTATTTATTGTAGTTGAGCCATAAGAATTCAATTAGGAATCGTTAAGGAGTGGAATTAGTGTGGAGAAAATTAAAATCATTTTCACCAGCCAGTCAAAATGTGTATTTTCTCTTTGGATGTTACAGTTTGACTGTTGTGTCGCCTACTGACTATATTTCTTGGTGTCCTGTGACTTTTACTATGAATGAATGAATGTGGAGAAAGCAGAGAAAGTCGAAAGTCGAAGCCAAGGCCACCTCCAGCCAATCCAGTCCAGAATCTTTCACTTGCAGAAGAGCAGCATCCTTTCTTCTCACACAAAACTGAACTGAAACGTGGAATGCTTATTTCTGGATGTAGTTTGTATATCTTAAGACGTGGGTATGTAAGTAGTAAGTAGTAAGAAAAACCCTGGCTTTTACTGTAGTAAAAAGTGGGGAAAGTAAGTAATTAAAGAAATTAACTCTGTCTGTCTGCCTGGAAGAATTGGATTAGCTCTCTCTGGCTTCTTCTCCTTTCTCTTGATCTCATCTGACTGGTTGGACTGGACAAGAGTTAGAATTAGAGTTACCCACCGTCCTCCTCGTCCTCGACTATTTAGTAAACTTCGAGGAGGAAGACTTATTTTTATTGGTTTCGTTTCGGTTCAATCCTAGAGATATGTAACGTAACCTACAGTACATACGTAGACGAGCATTCTACATATTCCCTCCGTTACGTTAGGAATGGATTGGAACCAACGGATCTCACGGATCGATAATGTTGGGGAGAGGTTAGGTTCATATTCTTATACTCCTACAACTTCTACTACAAAAGAGAAGAGAGACAGACAGAGATACTCCTACAACTACTACGTACACATAAATACATAAATGCGAGAGATGGGATCGAGGGTAGAGATAATAAAGAGATTCGAAATGAGAAAATTAATTTTTCCGATATTTGCCCAGATGAATCGAGATTGAGAAAAACGGTTACAGACAAAATTAAGATCAAGACCAAAAAATTATCGAGATGAGGCGAAAGAAAAATATATTCTCCCATTTACACCTTATTTTGAATACATTTAGTTTTAAAAATTGGAGTTTTTACGATAAAAAGAAGGCATTTTTGAGAAAACTTTTCAAACTATTGAAATAGTAGCTCAATAACTCGACAAGTGAAAAACTTACATGATAATTGCACTTTCTTGGAGTAAAAACTAGGCGTTTAAATCAAGAAATTTTATATTCAAGATCAAATACAAACTTTTGAAAATATTTTTAAGACGAATCGAGCTCAAAAGCAAAATAGTCATCTCGATCTCATCTCTACAACAGTAGATACCTAAACTAAACTAATGCTAAGTAGTACTAGTAACTATCTTTAGACATTAGGCCATGAAATAGTAATATAAATGTGCATGTATAAATGTATGTATTGTATGTATGTATGTCGTTTCTCGGTATAACACTCTCTTTAACTAAAATATTGCGTCCGTGATGTGATGTTATGCAATGTACTTACGTATGTATAACGTATCTGTAGAACGTAGTGCAGCTATAGTCATGCAATGTAGTTCAATTCAGAATTCCTACCGACCGACCCTTTCTCTCCCTTTCACATCACATCGCATCAGCTGCCTGAATTTCTATCTTTCAAACTTGAATTGTGTGCGTGCTGTGCTACAGCCAAACCAGCTCCTGCCCTGCTTTCTTCTGTCTCTGTCCTTTCTCTTTCCCAAATCTCTTCTCGTGTCGCTGTCATTGTCGTGACCGTGTCCTCCTATTTTATCCATAGCCTTACTATTTATTTACCATGTTACATTGCATTACATTCACTTTTTTGTCTCTAATAGTAGGGGTCTACAATTCTAGCACATCAGATGGCATTATAATAAGAAATCACTAAAATATCATCTGCTTTCGGTGGATTACCTGACTAATTAATTTTTAAAATACCAACAAAGACTAATGGAATTTTTTTAAATCGTTAGAAAACTGTTAAAAATACTACAAAATTATTTTTTATATATACTACAGACCTGCTAATAATTTGAAATTACCTGAATTCCTTATAACACCTTTCTCTAACTTTCTCCATTCAAGCAAATGAGTACAGAAATACTGATAGCTGAACCCAAAACCAAATGGATAATATTTTCTTGCGTTTTTAATACTCATAGTTTAAAAGTAGGAGAAAGCTTGTACAAGGAATTTACGCGATACCAGAATATTGACGAGCTCTGAATATTACAACAGAGATAAGATTAATCATTTTTAAAATCAGAACTTTTTTTATTAAAAATTGTATCTGAAACACCCCCAGTAGCATTATCTGATAATTTTTCTGTTTAAAGACATATATATCGGCATTATTGAATCCCCCTAATATAATACCTATCATCTGCCTTGGCCTGGCCCGGCCTGGGATGGCCTGAAAGTAATCACATGGAATAAATATCTCTCTCTACTAAATATAAGTGCTCGTACAAATATTCTCGTTCGTGTAATGGAAAAGGCTAAAATTCGGCAAAATAGTGAATGAAGGCAAAAAGCTTTTATCTCCTTAACTATCCCGACAGGCGATTGCGCAAAAATATTTTCATGTTATTTCTGTAGAACAAAAACATAACGTTAGTTCTAACGATAAGTTGCAATATAATGGAAATCCAAGTGAAATAACACAAACTACAGTCTACAACAGTACAGACAGATACTTTCAATCCGCCCAAAAACCAAACCACTTTGCAAAGTAAGCAAATCAACCCGGCTAGCTTTGGCTCCTTCCGTCCTGCAGTCTATTACTTAGTTATCTATCAATCTCTTGTATTTACGTATCGATACACAATACTAATATCTGTTATTATACATACGTACTATGTACATCAAAGTACATTTTAGCTGAGCAGTTTGGCAGCAGCGTTCACTAAAGCTAAAACAAACTTGATAAAGAAAGGTGTAAGCTAAAAGCCTCTACTCAACGATTAAATGCCTTTTCCATAATCAATGTTTTATGTTTTATATCCTGCATGTATCTCTCTGTGTTCTGTGTGTATCTGGTAACTACAATACGGTACATACTTAGATGCACAAATACTTTGTACTGATAAATATCGATTTAATTTAATCAATCTACATGCAATATGGAATAGATAAGAATATTCCGCGAACTTTGAAAGGAGCGGTTATATTATCTATAAGTGAACTAAATTTAACTCATTTTTAACTATTTGATTT
>JAQFYC010003806.1:0-19416 GCA_034694165.1 Tomocerus mixtus
CTGTCATGTATTAATAATCGGTGTCTCTTGTTTCAAAAGAATGTATTTCCACAAACTTGCACTGCTAAAAGCTCGCCTGGAAGAATTGAAGTACGAGAGACATCCAGCATTTGTAAGAGGACTGGCAAAAATTGAAGAACAGAGAGCTGAACGGTAAGGAAGATAATAATTTCAATAGACTGATATTTTTGTATTTAGCACCGGTATTAGCAAAGCTTTAATTGTCTACATGTTTTCAGATTGCGAAATAATGAAGCTTGGCGACAACATGAAGCCAGTTGTATTGAACGGGAATTCATGCTGGAGAAAAAAATGGCAGTCCAAGAATTTGAGGAGAAGAAAAACGAACTACGAGATCGGCTTGTGAACGAATGGGAGGAAAAGAAACGTCAAGTGGAGCAGGACAGATATTCAATCGAATTGTCTAATGACAATGTGGAAACTAAACCCTCTACGCGAAAACTGCGTCGTCGACCCAATGATCCAGTTCCAAGCCCTGAAGTCAAACGACGGAAATCGCCACAGACTCAGCTTGCTTTCCTCCTGGATGATAACCACATTGAACAGGATGTCGAAACTGTATCTAACGTGATGGGAAACACAGGAATCACCACATCATGGAGGAAGAAAAGTATTTTTTTATTTCATCTAATAATCGAATTGAAATTCCTATTTGTCGATTTCTATTATTTCTATAATCGTAGAGTAGTTAAGTTATACATTTCAAAAATTATGCTTCCCTTTGGTATAGATGAGCCAGCAGTGACTGCCGTTGATAACTCCTCATGCATTGCCGATTCCACAGCCGCCGAAGGCGTATCTACATTTGTTGACTCCCGAATTGAAGATGGAAAACTTTTTTACGAAAAGAAGTGGTAAGATTACTTTGTTTTCAATAACTAATATCATTTAAAATGTATTAAAGGAAATTTAAAAATGTTCAATTGTGCCAGGTTCCATCGCGGACAAACAGTCTTGGTCGAAGGAGTAGACATGCCTTATAAGATTAGCGGTGTGATCAGTTCCATCAGCCAGGACACGGTAAATATTGACGTTTCGTTGCAACTGTCTTCCTATAATGCACTTTTAGTCGAATAGTTCTAAAAAATAATTAATTTCTAATTTGTACTTTAGATTTGGATACGGAAGTTTGCCGACCAGACAAAATTCCGCGTGATGCTTAGTCAGCTTATCAAGGGTACGTGTGCCATCAAAAGAAGACCGTGAGCTATTTGTAAAGTCGTCGGATTATTATTTGATAGGGGTTAACATTAACATCTTATAGATTTAGACTCATTTTGAAATTGACAAGGATGCTCATAAGCTTTAGCTATTACATAGATCATAGCAAACTAAAAATCTTTCCTCAAAGTTTCAAAAGTCCCTTGGGGAACGGGAACCTTCTGCATAGATTGGCGGAATTTTCTTACCTCAGACTACTCTTACCCCGAACATTCTTACACGCGGAATACCCTTACCCGGAATAATGTTACCCAAGGAATTTTCTTGCCCAGAATATTCCAGGTAAGAATATTCCGCTAAGAATAGTCAGCTACACTCTGCACTCTGCATATTGCTTTACAATGTTTTTCGTAACACAGTAACACAGCCCAGTGAGCATTCCCTAGCAGTGTTCTATAAAACTAACGTAAAATTTCAATCTGATATTTATATACTTTAAGCGAATTGTCATTGTCTGAATTTACAGGTACACCGTGTTTGCTATCTGCAATATAGCGAAATAATTAAGTAACATTTGCACTGACTTTATTGCTCTAATGCCTTTTGAATATAATATGCTAAGAATCCGTAGGAAGTGTTTAAGTAGAGGCTAATAAGATATAGCTAGTTAGAAATTTGTCGTCGTAAATTAAATTAATAAGTAGATTGATACTCGAACACTTTTGCATTTATATTAGCATTTAATAGATATGGTAAATATGGTGTGTTAGCTAATTGTCATTAATAATGAAACAAACGGGAGAAATAGGAAAATCTCTTCGGTGGGTTGTGAACCTACTAGATTAAAATAATGTTTTAGCTAAAAGTATCTTTCACAAATTAAAGCGTTCAAATAAGTCACAAATACCTTACTGCACTATAAATTGTAGATTAGCATAGTTATAATAGTATAATAGAGTTAAAAACTTAATGCGGTGCTCTCCTAACTCAAGTAGTGCGCTTATTTATTAGTAATTATAATTAGTATGTAACGTCTATTATAGAACTAACAGGCTGAGTTTTTATCTTTTCAATCAGTAGAACCTAATCTTAATAACATATTTGTAATTTACGCAATTTTGCAGGAATCATTATTATTAGCTGTTAAATATCTTGTTACAATCAGTATCTATTCAAATAATTGTGATGAATCTAGAAGATAGTTAGATTTACAGAGAGATGTTTGAGTCGAGTCAATTCTGAAGAAAAATAGCATTTTACTTGCATGCAAAGATATCTTGCTATTTCTTTAAATATTAACAGATAATTTGTCAAGCTTTTCCATAATTTTATATTTTGCTGCTTTACATACCTGTGTTAAAGTATCTGTATGAAACCTAGACTGATTTTAACTAACTAAAAGGAGCATTCTACTTTCAACTTTCAATTATTTAGTAGTATTACGTACCAGTAAGAGTTGAATCCAGTCATTATTAATTTATTGATATTATAGTATAATACTTAAATATAAAGTGGGTATCTACATGACTATCTCTACTTAAAAAAATCTTCAATTATCTCGATTTGTTAAAAATCTTTTTCATAGTAATAATTCGCATTTAATGTTTGACAATTTTGTATTTATTTTATAGCAAAAGTAAACATAAACACAAACACTAGTCTATAGGGTCTACGGAGTAATTTTATAATATTTTGTAAGAGTACATAAAATGTTATGTAGTAAGAAGCGTTTGTTTGTCCTATTACCTATGCTACCTGGTTTGCAATCGTATCGTACGTATCCTCTTATTTTTAAGTTCCTCTAGTTTATGGTATTTACATTTGTTGTTTACAAGCTTTTAGGGTATTTTGCTAAGACGGCTACTAGTATTTCTGTTTTAAAAACCTGCTTACATCAAATGCTTTACGATGTAAGTGTAAATAGTTATTAGACAAGCATAATTACATAAGAGTTTTAATAATAATTGCATACATTTAAATATTGGCCAAGCAAGCTCGTTTTCCTAATTATTTAAAATTTATTATTTAAATAAGCAAATGTAATACTAGGAAATGTAGTGGGAAGAAAAATATGAACTTAATAATTTGTTTGTAGGCTAGTTTCCAAATACTGAAGGGATAATGTTAGTATGTTAGTACTTTGTGTAAGCATAAATATAGTCCGTTTATATTGAACTTTTGGACATAAGGTTTGTATTGTTTTATTATTAATAAATAATCCTTCTGCTACGGCTTAGAATCAATAAATATAATATACCATTGTTTCATGTGCATTGTCCATTGTTACCTAGGTATGTAGTTCACAATCCCCTAAATCATGTAAGATGTTTGTTAATATGTATCATGACTATCAGTATATCTAGTAATTGTAGTAATGATAATCTTATTTCAGCATGTTATAGTAACTATCACGTTTATATGTTTTATTCCTCGTTAATAAATGATTGTTATTGAATTGAAAATCCAAATGCAGCTTCAAACTTACGACAGACGGAATCGTAAGCTAATCTACCAGTGACTAATAGAAACAGAACATTAGGCACAAGTAGTAAACCTGAGAGAGTTTAAAATCGAGTTATAAATAAATACATGTAAATATGTAGTCATGCAAGTAAACATGTGCGTAATATAATAAGGGGGTTTGTTAATTATGCATCACAGAGATTATGTTATGTAAGCTATTACAAGTAATCCCTGATTTTAGTACTAGGAATGGGATGATCAGTGAATATCCTTATTACTTTTATATATATGCACTATGTAATCCGTCAAGTGTTAGCACAATTGGGATGCTATTACACAATATTAAATATTTCTGATTTATAACTATTTGTTAAATACTGTTATTGTTGTAAAGTAAACTTGGGGACAGTAACTGTTTGTTAGTAGTACGTAGTATTATTTCTCTGTAACAATTCGAATATTATATTAAGTGCTTTACACTATGAAATTACATGATCTCTCCTCTCCTGTTGCACAATATTGTTAACTAATTAAGTGTTTTTGAATCTCCAAATGTTATTAACGCCACTAATGTGGGCGATTAAATTAGTATTTTCAATTTTGGCATTTATTACTAAATTTTAATTAAATACCTAATGCATTTAATATAACCTGTAATATGAAAGTGAAACGTATGTATGGTATTACAATTGTACGAGTAAAATTTTGCATTAAACTAAATTATATTTAGCAACCTAGTATGTAATGTAGTAAAATATGTAATTGTAGCTCGTAATTAGTACAGGTTGCCTAATATTCCTGGGTTAAGATAACCTATAGACATAAAATTGTAACTGACTTATTGACTGCTGGAATACGATAGACTTATTATTTGTTACAAAATGGAAAGTAGGGATTTGCATTGCAAATTGCAATGTATTAAATTATATACACTCATGAATGCATTTTAATGTATGAATATTATTTATGGATCATTATCTTTTAAGTATTATATAAGGTCGCTTTGATTATTTGGCAACCTTCATTCAATGGTTAGAGTTAATATTTAGTACATGTAGGACGCATTATAATATAATACTAATCGTTTCAGTGAAATGTCATTCATGAATCCACCTAGTAACTCATGTTTGCAATTAATAATTCATGTCTTGTGCTATTGTACTGCAAAATAAACATTGTTTGTTCAAAGACATTCGTTTATCATTTTATTCACTCCTTTATTCATTGCACTTAATTTCAATCCACGTCCATTGTCTTTAGGAATAGATACGTAAAAATAAATTACCAAAAATTAAATTACATAGTTTTGGATTATTGCATTTACTAACGAGAAATATCCTTAAGTATTCATCGAAAAGGGTCATAATCCTTATGCCCCAACCTTCGTTAACCTTTTGAAGCTTACAAATACAATATGAAACATTTCATGACGATGCTGCACTTTTATTAAAGATAATAAAAGATCTCTTCTATGAAAATGCAATTTTTATCTGTAATCTTTTTACAATGTTACGTATTGTTTGAACTAGGGTTTAGAGAAAATTCTAACAAATTTGGGTTAGTAGGTTAATTCAGTAATTGAAATATTGATAGTAATAATAAATGTGTTTTTAAATGCAGGCTCAGCATTCCTGGTGCCATATGTAAAATATTATTCTGAAATAGCTATAGGTAAAAATTGTTAATATTTTTGTCACTTAACATTAATTAGTAGTGGAAACGTTCTCATTTCATATGTTGGGAGTAATTTTATTTCAATGCTTTAATGCGTTTTACTAATTTTAATTAACTACTAGAGAAAAATATCCTTGAAAAATTATAGTATTCCATGGTTGTGCAAGGTATACATTTATGTTAATAGATAAAATCCGTATTGTGGAAGGGATAACACAATACACAAGGTAATATATAGCATAATATTGCATAAGTTCAGGTGTGCTATATATAGCACCGAAAGATATATAATTAGAATTTTTGGAAATCTGAGCTGAACTTGAATCACACGTTTCCATCTTATTATTTAATACAAGCCTGTTAATAAATAATAAATGTTTGCAGAATTAAGTAGTTTTGCTTTGCATACCAAGGTTGCGATGAATTTTGCTGATTTAACGCGAAGCACAGCCGTAAAAATATGACAACCTTCAATACGGCATAATACTGAATCTCACCTCTAAAATTATATTGTCATAGCTAAACTGCGACTACATAATGGAGGTCAATACGCTTTTCGTCGAATTATGACTATGACGCACTGGCTTTCAGAATCTCGGGGTGTTACATAGATAAATATACAGATAAAACAACGCGTCATACAAATAAACAGGTTAGTTCTGCACTTTTTCTTCAGAATTTTGACACATATACAATAATTGTTTAAAACTTGCCATGTAATATCTATATTTATCACCATACTGACTTCTCCTGTAAATACAAGAACCTCAGTTACTAAAAAATAGTTAGTATTGGAGAAGTTAAAAATTCTTTTCAAGCTCTACGGTCAACGACTGACGCTACAAGTGAATATATGAGGTCATTATTTACCTACATGGTAATTGAATCCCCTGTCACAGTTTCTAATGTACACATTTAACGAAAAATAATACCCACTTAGACAAAAAATAAATTAGAATGGGAGATTGCCAGAATACAATTAATTTAGGAGCTCTTCCGTTTTGTTCTAGCTTAATATCTGTCTGTACATACAGATAAAATGCATATAGTATCTTCCTAAAGCAATATATTAAAAAACCCAAAATAGGAAATGTTCCAAAGTTTTTCCTTATATTTATAAAAGTTAATATTAATAAACTCCATTTACATTTCTTTCTTATATTTATAATTATTTCTTCATAAAGCAATCACATTTGTTACAAACTATCATGCTGCCTTATTTTACGAAAGAATCAACAAGATGCCAAAAACCTCATGCATATTTTGGGGATCTTCTTTACACAGTCGCCTTATTAAAAGGTTCAACCTATCATCATTTCGAATTTGGTATAATCGCATTTTTATATGATATTTAAATGGGGAAAATGTAAATATACAATTGCTTCCAAATCATTTCCTACAATATGTCAGTTTGCATTCACAATTGACAATTACACAGTGGACAAGAAGCAGTTAACGGAGGATAAAACGGCAAACACATTTAAGAATTAAATTATAGTTTCGTGTTAGTAGACTGAAAATGATTTAAATTTTATTGTCATACTCAGTTGACAGATATCTACTTCAAACCGCACAAGAGGAAATCGGGAAATTGGGACTCTCTACATCTCCTATATTATGTATGTAATTAAGTAAGAGGTTATCAAAAGTTGTACTGTGCAAGTCTATTAAGATTGGTATGCAAAATATTTTATCTCGAGTGCCATACGTCAGCGTCATAACTTCAACTCGTGACTTGTCCACGAACGAGAATTGGAGTATTGCAGATAGTAATATTAATGAGTGAGCAATGAGCAAGTAATTGCATTCCAAGGAATGCATTCCATTTCTTTGTTCCGCTAAAACCAGAGATTTGCTTTACTTTTTGAGCATAAACATCGTTGATGAGTTCATTTAGAATATTTTTTGACAAGCTTGTAGCTAAAATTAAATTCCTGATTAGTATATATAGGATGTTCGGTGTAGAATTATTAATATGCCGAAAAATTGAACTCGTTAACTCTTAATTAGTTAGTCCAAGATAACTTTTACATTAGGCTTGAATATGATTGGAAAAATGAAACATGTTATTATATATACTGGGATTTTCTTAAATGCTAATGACTTTCTCTTGATAATCTATTTAAAGATTTCACAAATTCGTGATATTTATTAGTGTCTATGTGCTATGTACTATACTAACGCTAAATATGAATTAATTAAATCTAGTCGGATAGGTTTCGTTATATCTGTACATTCTTCTTTGCTACATAATATATACATAATTCTATCGGAGCCACAAATATTCAACCCCTATGCACAGGTTGACGAAGAGTCTAGCCATTAACTGCTAAAAAAGCTCCATCATTGAACAATCTTGCGTTTAGCAATCAACACCCCGAAACGTGTATGTTATTTAGTAAAGTAATATATACCTGTATACCTAGGTTGGCGTTGGGATTCATCTAAACTAGCATTATGGGTCAATGTGTAAACCAATAATTTTCATTTTAGATGAATATTAACCAGTCTGGATCCTGGATCAATCCAAACCTGTATAGATTAATCTATCCAACCCAAAAATTGGTGCTCAATTTTCTGTTAACTCAAAATGAACTCGCATTAATTACATTTAGATACCTACTATTTTTTACTGCTAATTTTAGGACCAATTTGTGCTAGTACAGTTTGTTGAATCTAAAATGAAGCTTGTTAATATGGCAATGTTTGCTGCACTACAGATTTGAGCTTCAATAAAAATTAAACCATACCATTACCATTTTATAATAAATTAAACTCGTCCTTGCCAATTCCCTACCAAGTTTTTATAATAATACCTATTAATACTTTTTCAGCGTGTCAATTTTTCTGAACTGAATTCAAGTAGTTCCCTTTAACTAGAGCGGTTCATATACTGCTAAACGTCATAATGTTATATGCAGCGAATTACCTGGGAAAAAAATTGTAGAAGTAGTGAAGAAATATTTAATTATTATAATAATTGGTAGTAATTGCTTAATTACTAATTATTAATATTGACTAGTGAAGCAGAACTTTTTAACTGGTTAGGTAATACAAATGCAACATTTAGAATAGAATAAGATCATCAACATTTACATGGCAGCATTATTGCCGTTTACATACTATTTCAGTAATAAATTATTAAAACCCGCTCCCACAAACCCATATTCAGTTTGATTTGGGATTAGACGATTAGATATATACTATAATTATTCAGGCTATGAGCCACTTTATATTATTTTCAAAAATCTTAACTAATACTGTTATTGAAATACGAAGTATAAAAAACTTATTCTCATATCCCTCCCTTCATTTCTTCTCATTATCATAATATAAAGAAATATATTATGTGAATATTTATTATTTAGTTGCCTCGATTTAAATGGGTGACAAAACAATCATTCATGCGCTATTTAATAATATCTTTAAATACATTAATTATTCTTCCTGTGTATAATCTGCCATTGGTCACTTTTCTTTTAATATGTCTATTTGTATATTTAATAATTCATGAAGGTAATCAGATTTTATTACATTGATTGTCAAACCCTTCTACAATATTTCTATGGGGGTTGGTAATACAAGTTTGCTGTTATAGCCATTAAAAACGGTGTCTTCAAGATTCCTATGTAGAAAATGTAATACTTAAATTCAGAATTCATTATCGAAATGAAGAATCTCGTCAATATTTCCCATGCTCTTTTTATAAAACATATTATTATGCTCCACTAAGAATACTGCTATATTATGATACATATCTGTATACTGTGGTAACTGTTCTAAACACAATCGTCTTCTTTCATTCTCTACCATTTTTAATTACCGTATGACTATAATTATCTGATTCATCAAAAGAAATACGATTAAATACAATTCTTTCTTACTACAGTACATTTGTGCATACTGCATTTATTAATCAGTGGCATGTGCTTCAAAGTTTCAATGACCTCCATTACCTTGACACGATGATTTACTTATACACATTGATAATTATACCTATGAATAAAATAATAAAATAAAAGCAATGTAAGAATTTGGTGAGTAAATGTAATTTGCACTAGAGCTTTAATTTATTTCTTCTTTAGCCTTTGTGAGTGTGAGATAAATTTTTAATGCTGATGCAGTCAAATCTTTTGTACACATTAGTCCATACATTTCTGCTTTGTCGTTTCAAGCCAAACTTAGATTACATAACACAATGTAAAATCGAAATATTATTCATCTTTAATAAAAGTGTCTACTCGGAATAAATTAAATTATTTTTAATGCCCGAAAATATTATCTGTGCCATATGAATCCTGAACTTGGAGACTTGGCACAAACTATATGTATACCTATGTATAGGAACGGTTAGGTTGTGTCAGTTAAGTATAGGCAAACATTCTAATTTATCATTATGCTTGTGCTTGTGCATAATGACTACATGTGTGCGGTATGAGAATTAAGAGAAAAGGGATATACTTCTCTATAGATAACTTGAAAACTAGTGATGGGATTTAGAAAATATTTTACAACTTAATTAATAAACATTTACCAACGAACACCCGTACTTCGCACTTGAAAAAATCAAATCAAACCAAATCTAGGTTTTAGTTCCTGAATGACTTTCCAAGACTTCTATCAGCCTTATTTATAGCTTCAACATTAATTGAATCACCTGGAAAAATATTATTATGTAAGTGTACAGACCTGTAAAACATACATAAAATCATAAAAGCTAAAAGCTAAAAGAGATATAATTATTATTTAATTCGATGAGTAAATTAATGAGCATAATATTGTGTCCTCAAACGTCAAGAAAGAACTCTCTATGTTATTTGGCCTTTGAAAAATTAAATTCAGTTCATACTCACTAAAAAGAATTCCACACTTAAAATTTATGTATTTTGAAAAATTGCCTTTCTGGTGGAAATGGAAAGGTCATTGTTACATGGAATTTAAAGTGAAAGTTGAGAAGCTTAACCGAAGGATGCATAATTGAAAAGAAACGGACGTATTTGCTATCGCCATCAAATAAATTGAAAAATCTAGAAACTTAATACAAATGCATTTGTCAATATTTTTCCTACATTCAAAGGAAAATGTTCATATTAAGATTTAAGATGTTTATATAATCCTGAAAGTGATCAAGTAAATTAGCCTTTAGTTTTATGCTATTCATGCTAGATTTTTCTGTGTGGGTTTATCCACATTGTTGTTACTTTGTTATGCCTCCGTGCGAGGGTTACGGGCTCGTATACGCATAAAATAGTAAATATTTAATTTTCTGTATTTTTGCAACTTATCCTGTCTTAGAGTAGATCCCAACTCTATGCAAAGTATTAAACTTGAAAGCTTACTACAGTGAGGCCGGGCATCCAGCCGAGCCGCAGCCCAAGTCGAGTCGAGGCTTCTTTCGGTATCGACAGTATAAAAGCTGAACTAAAGTTAAGTTGCCGTCTTTCATTCGGTTCGGCGTTCGTTCGCCGCTTTATGCTTGCTTGCTGTTGTTATACCTTTTGGTTCGCATTTATTTGTATACGTCCTATCCTAACAACATTGAATTAAACGTATATACATTTTACACGGTATTATGCATCATAGTCAAGTCAGCAGTAGTCAGAGTCTCAGCAGCAGTGTTTCCGCGAGTATTAAATAGAATAGCTTCCCCAGATAGGCCTTTAAGCATATAATTGTACTCTCCTAGGTAAAAGTATAACAGGCAGGCTGGCCAGACCAGACCAGACAAATCAGACAGACAGAAGCAGCAGAAATGAGCTTAGTTCAACTTTGGCAGTCACGGGAGGAAGTAAATCTAAAAATTATTTTCTGCCTCCTTCCACGATAACATTTACTTCTGTTATTATTATTAATATATTTCCCAGCCAATGTCAACTATTGTGTAGTTTTTTAAGTCTACCCTTTTTGTAATTTGCTATTATCTTTTCGTATTATTTCAGCTCATTTTTTGTGGCCGAAATATTCAGTTCTTCTTACCTTGTGAAAATGTCCAATTCCTCCCTAATATATACAATACATGGATTTGCTATATTCTTCTTCGCTTTTTGGATTGGGATGTGGATTGTTCATTTAATTGCACTAGTTTGGAGGTAAGACCCTATTAACAATTAATTACTTTCTAAATTTAATTACAACCGTGTCTCATCAATAAGCAATTACCTTTAGGAATAAAAACAAACAATAAAATAAAATAAACATTGTGTATACTTTGTCAATTTACAATGACAACTTTCATCTTCTCCAACATCCAATTTTGACTGTTGTGTTTGTGTTGTGTTGACTGGACTGACCTAACTTTTTCTTTTAATATTTTTATGACAGTTGAAATTGACAACTAGCTTTGCCCATTATGTATGTAGCTCTGACGTTTTTTTTTAAATCAGACGATATAGCCTAACAGCTAATAATAAAATTTTAAATACAAATAAAATACAAGAAGTTGTCTAATGTTTACTTTTCGAAGGAAGGCCGACAATAAAATAAACGACATCGTAAATAATTTTCTCTTGACACAATTTTAAAAATTATTGCCGATCAGCGGTTAGATTTTAGTACGGCGAACAATTGAATTAACTTTATTTAAGCCATTTATTATTTAACGTAAATATAATTTAATTTATTCAAGAAGTCAATGTCATATTTTGTTGTTGGCGTTCAGCGTTTTAAAATGCATTGTTGTATTTTTTTGTTTTATGTAAATTAGGTAATCATACATTTTACATAATCGTCTGTTCAGTGACTAATAGTGTTCAATATCCAATTTGGTTAACTGCTGCGGTGCAGTAATTCATTATGTTCAATTTATCTATTGGTTAACTTCTAATCTCTGCCTGTATGTAGCCAATTGAGAATTTGAGGGTTTAGAGTCAAGAGCCAGGGATAGGGAAGAGATATATTATTTAGTGACAGACATCACCATCACTATCAACGATCATAACTCACGTAATTAGATTGAGACATTCATTTATCAATTGAAAATGATTAGTCATACTTGTATTACTCACCAACTAGCTACTGGAGTGAATTACTCTTTAAAATGTTCATGTTGATCGTATCGTAAGTTAAAGTAGTGTAATGGGTTGAAAGTTTGATGGTTTAGTAGCTAACATTGATTTTATAGATGTAGTCGATTAAGTAAATATGCAGTAGTGTAGTAAATGGAAGAACATTCACATCACATCAACATCACTGACTCGGAATCTGAATCAATGTAGTGTGTATAAGTATTTATATGTGTGTATAGCTTCCAAGAATGCCACTAAGGCATAACATCACACGCCAATCTCTATATCTATTAGACAGGACGAACCATTATATTTTAGGAACTAAAAATAGATTAATACTAAAACATAACAGTCACATACTTTAATATTGACTATGAAAGTGTATTGCGGCGGTATACTAAAGCATTTACACGAGATTTTCATCTTCGGGCTGGTCCTGGTCTGGGATCTCTTGCTTTTTTATACCGGTCAAGCTTTTCATCTTTCAACGCGTTTAGTGCGCCTAAGTGGCTTATAAAGAGGTGCAGCTATAATATATTTCATCGTTAAGAAGACAAATTAAATAGATCTGTTCAAATGTTCTATTTTTAGCAGGGAATATTATGGGATTCATTCAGCTGCAAATTGAGATTGTATTTGTCGAAGTAGAGATCTCTAAAACGATATTTTATGCTATGCAGACTATGCGCATTATGTGATTGGATTGAGTATTCTTAAAAGCTGAACTATATACTAAATACTTTATATAATCGATATCGGAAACTAATTATTAGTCTTTCTAAGTAATGGATCTGTTAGTAATGGACTTTCGTGAACACGTAATAACACTATTATTACAAATTGTAAATTGTAATTAGCATACTACTTATTTACTACCACCTCTCTATGTTGTCAAAGATAAATGTTTGAACATCCTATATCTATCTACTATACTTGGAAAGACAAATAAAATGTGATAACGTGAAGCTTGAGTTTGCTTACGGGCTATAAATCGAAGCCTTATTGTTAGTAGTATAAATGCACCTTAAGGCAAGGCGGATGTAGCAATTAACAAAGGTTTCTGTTAAATATGGACTTTACGCATCAAATTACTTTTCTGAGTAATTTTAAAGTTCTGATCTGACGCATCATAGATATGCAGACCAGGACCAAATGAAAAGATCTTTACATAAGATCTATACTGTGACACACTGTATACATTATAAATTCCCCATAGGACCTCTTATAATAATAATTTATTATATCTTTCATTTGGTAGGGGTTCTTAAGTGATTGTTCAGTTGTATAGCTTTATGATAACAAAGCATATATACAATAATAGGAAGAGAGATTGTAGATGCGTTTACTTATAGCATAATAATTTTTGGGGTCTTATCTTGGCATAGTTACATGTAATGTTATTTTGCTAACATGTACCTAAAATGTATTACTACAACTACAGTAGAATGGATAAAAATATAAAATAGTTGGTATCTTGGTTAAATAGTAAGCGTAGTGGCATGGCAGCAGTGAGTGTGGGGACTATGACAGTGATTCAATGATACAGTGATACTTGATCCTAGTTTTAAGACAATAAGTAGGTAACAATGTTTAGGGTGATGAGATTCGATTCCATGTAAACTGGAGACTAGAGAATAGAATAGAAGCTACTAACATACATACTGAAGTGAATAAAATATATAATGGGAGATTGGGTTTGGCTGGCACGGCAGACGATTCTTTAAAGTAATTCACGACTTTAAAGACATCGGTATTTTTTATTTTTCTCTGTTTGAAGGTAGCGTTGCACTTCATTGACATCTTTGGCAAGTGTCTCAGTCACACAGGTTTAGTCCCGCCCGTTGTCTACATGTGTGTCTGTATTTTTGTATCGGGCAATGTTAGAATGAAATAGCAATAGCAATAGTAGTACTATTATATAGAACAACGACACTACTACTTTTGCAATTTAGTTTGCTCTTTAGTTGTAGTAATGAGACGAGTAAAGTGCCCAACAAATTACATGTGTGTTCTGTGCGTCTATATTTATTAGTCTAAAATTAGGGCTACCTAGGCATATAACTATAAAAACTTTAGCTACAATTACATTTGTGTACGCTTACACTCTATACGTATCACAATAGGTAGCCTGGGCTATCAGGCTGCCTGACCTCGGTAATGATACTGTCTTTAACAAATTCTCCTACAAAATTGCTGAAAAACAATATGGGACTGAAACTGTAGCTGAACTATTAGTTCTGGGCTATACTTTCGCTAGTTTGCAGAAAAGTTTTTCATTTTTGCAATCGTCATTTGTGATAAATATCTAAAATATTATTATCTCAAACTTTCAATAACTGCCTGGCTAAAAAATTATAGACTTATTTTTGTTTTGCCAGTTCAGTTTGCAATATTATCAATTGCTGTCAATCTAAAGACGACATTCAGTCAGTTAGACATGCACTACACTGTAATTGAACAAAGTTCATCACATCGCGTAACTGTCCTCATATGGGGCAAACATTTTGGTTTGTCGGCAAAGTTAACAAGATAGTTTTAGCGACAATGTATTTTGTGACATGGCTCACATGACAGGTTTTGACAATGCCCGTTTAAGTAATATTTTCTGGTCAAGTCCAACTTTTACGATGATGACCTGATGACTGATGTTCTCCCTAGATTGTATGGACAAGTAAATTAGAAGTGTGTTTATGACATGTTACAAGACAAATTATGCACTATCAGTAACTGTGTACTGTATTGTAGTCTTTATAGTTAAGTAGTTGATGGAATGATCAAAGACGATACGATATTTTTTGTAAAATATAAAATGAACACATGTACATAAGAGCTGTTATAAAATAAACTGTTTAGTATGTATGAAGTGCTAAGCAATGTTATGTAATGTATTGGGATCTAAAAAATGCTTGGCATTTCACTATGACTAATGACTACTTATTAGTGTATCGGTGTATCTATACACTTATATTAATGAATGCTGGTGTCCGACGATGATGGTGTTATTGTCCGGGTCATCCATAACTTTTGAACGGGTTAACTTTTTTGAATTCTGTTTTCACATTTCGATAGCATGAGTATTGAGGGTGAACCAGTTTGTATCAGTTTGGCCATTTGGAGAGGTGTAGCATAAATGGGAGACTTTTACATTTTTATATATTTTTGTATTTTTTAAATTGTTCAACCTTTTTGAATTGTGTTAACGGATTTCAATGCAAAGATAAATACTTTCTCACAATGCCCCAACTTATTGGGACACTGTGGCCAAAAAGGATTGTATTGTATTATGTGTGGCAATGTGAATGTAAGATTCGACTAAAAATGTAGTGTACCATGTGGGGCAATGTGACATTCCTTTTGTTTTGCACCGACACACTATTTATATCCGTATTTGCCATGGTTTATTTATTTTGCTGTTATAAGTGGTGTTTGTCGTTTCACCTTTTAGATTCTGCATTGTACTTGCTACTCTGTTCTGTACTGTCTACTTCTTCCACGTATATAAATTTTTTTTATTGTTGATGGACTAGAAACTAGAATTTTCATTTAGTAGACATTCATTGTTATGCTTTACGGCTGTGCTACATTTTAAAATGTCTTCTATATATTCTGCAGTATGTTAAAATGCCCGTTTTTTCTCAAGAGCATGAGAATGCATATTAGTCGGATAAAGAAGAGTATCGAAATAGTTGAGACTGCCAGCATAGCCGGGCAAGGTATGGGTTCTTTTAATGAACACATGACATGACCGCATACCTACATAGCGTACTTAATTCATGAAATAATAGAATATTGTACTTCTACTAGCTTAGCTATTTCAATAATCGGGAGTTGAGGTGGGACTAACATACTAGCATAATATAAACTATGGAAAGTCGACATTGACACGTTACTATACGTAAAAAATGTAATAACATCACACATGTACTGTACCTATACTTGTACTGTTACTTCCTTCTACTTACGTATTATGTAAACCGAACTGGCATAATACGGTGGGATTAATATTCATGAAAAGGTTCTTCAGTAGGTTTAGAAGATAATACAGATAAATAGTATAAACAGTCGAAAGGTAAACACTTATAGACTATATTTAAGAATGTTTATCTCTCACTTTCGCATGCAGATGCAAAAGAACATACGAAAGCCCTAAGTTGCAGTGCATTACATTTACATTTACATTGCAAAGTTAATGGCGT
This sequence comes from Tomocerus mixtus, assembly GCA_034694165.1. Lineage (NCBI taxonomy): Eukaryota > Metazoa > Arthropoda > Collembola > Entomobryomorpha > Tomoceridae > Tomocerus > Tomocerus mixtus. The sequence continues at coordinate 16,520 of JAQFYC010003806.1, forward strand.
AGCTTAATACCTAGGAAAGAATTTGTTCCACTGCAGTCAGTGTTAAGATTAAGAGCTATTGCTATTAGTGACAGCGACAGTCCAGGACCGAACATTATAGCATCCTTGCCAGCAATTCTAAAATCGCTTGTTTTAAAGAACTTTAGCTCTTGTGTGGTGTATTGTATTGTGTATTGTTATGGTTGTAGGTAGAAGTAGTGCAAATTGTTGTAAATCCAACCATTCAGTTTGGTTGAGCAAGGAAGGATGGGTAAATAATTAAGGTTGATTTAAACAAACGTAAACGAATAATAAGAAATATTCTGTGTGTGTTGGGTTGGGATGTAAATAATAAAATAATGTTTAGATTTGCGATTTACGTTCGATTCTGCTGTGCTATTATATATGCCTATAAACCAATGTGCACATAATATTGGTTTTCATGAATGTCATGGTAGTTTGCATTTTGCAATTTTGCATGCACATTTTAGGTATTATTTTATTGATTAAATGGAGATTACAAAATTAAAAGTAATGGGAGACAGTACAGTGAGAAAAGATTTCCATTCCCAGCTTTTTTGTGGAGATATTTATTTGATTCATATCATATCTTCTGGTATGATCTGGGCATCTGCTACCTTACACACATGATATTATCACAATAATACTGTTTGCAGAAGGCAGAAAGACACTATTGTTATTGTCAAATAAAAGGCATGAAAAACAGCAATTATGGAAAAGACTAGAACAACTATGCATTTGGTATCACATGATAAATACGACAATTAACTTAAAGGACATACGGACGTGACTAAAACTCCGTCTCATGTTCAGCCGTTTTAAAAACGCAATTTCTTTCTTTCTGAGATTAATGAGAATACATTCTAGTTATTCATATATGAAATGTAAATTGTATATTTTCCTTTGGATTGATTATGCTTGGTGTTATCTTAGAATTACATGAGTTATGAATATACAAAGCCAGACAGGACAGTGCATGACACAACAAATAATTCGTTTTAGAATACAGCGAGGGAACGATCCATAATAGAAATAGATCGCACGTAAAAGTATTGTAGCATAAGCATAGTTAATTTCATATAGACATGCAATTTGGAGCTACGTATTGTTATGTTATCGTTTTGCCCTCGTATAAAATGCTTGTTATGAAAAAGAAAAAAATGATATTATAATGCCACAGTAAATTACTGTTTAAACTTATATAGTATTAAAGTGAACGTCGAAGCTAAATATGTATATGCTCAGTTTTTAAAAAATGCATGCATATAATTATTTTGATTTACTGTTTAGGAATTAAATTGAAACATAAGCAAGCTCTAGCAATTTTGTCGTATTTTTCTGATTATGCAGTATTTTTGCTAGTTTAATGAAATCTCATCATAATTCCATTTTTCAAAACATGTTTACTTGTTCTTGGTTTGGTATAGACTTCTGCGGACTACTTTGCAGATTTAATACTAAAAATGTTATTGTTTGGTCTACAAAATACGAGCGGGAACAATAACAACTCAGTAATAAAGATATGTACAGTTAAAATTAATGTATTCAGTCATTTAGCGATAATCTACATGTATTAGTATTTTGTATTTTCAACCGTTTTGCTTCTACCTCACTCGCTTACAAAGCAGAAAGAGTATTTTGCTAATAAACAACACATAATAAAGAATATCTCTATCCAATGACAAAAATAAATGATAGTGTTTGTAGTTTTTTACGTGTTATGGATATAAATTACTTGCTAGCTAATAGTAGATTCTCAATCTCTCGGTTCTCTGGTTGTCACTAAAGCAAAGTTCAAATACTTCAAATCTGGTGTGTCATAATCATAAAATGTTTGTATGTGTGAGTTATTTAGATTGGCACTAATGTTGCACTTAAAATGCCTGTTATGATATGTTGGTGAGTCATCTCTTCGTGAGTAAGAGAAAGAGATGAGGATGAGACTCAGGCCAGGCTGCCACTTTTGTTCTCTATCTCTATGCTAAACGTAACTGTTGTAGCTTTTAATTCAAAATAGTATCATATCAGCAGAACTATGTGACAGAGAAGAGGATGACAACAGTATGCTTATTATTATGACTATGACTGTTCTCCATCTCTGTATGGTATAATATGGTCTATTTTAGTGTATACTAGTGTGTAGAGTGGGAGTGGTGGTATGCTTTGCTTTAGTTATGTAAGTATTTAATCTTTATCTGTTAAATTGTGGTATTAATGTAAACTAATCACTAACCGGGAAGCTTCCATTACGTAGTGGTGTAATGCAATGACATATATAATATGATGAATATACACAGAACTCTACAGAGGTATTATAATATGCAAACATTTCCTGTAAAGCGATATCGGAAATCGGAAAATCTAACAAAGTTTCCATATAGTAGGTAGCAACAACCAATTATGTACTTAGTTTGTCATGCCATGACAAACCATAGATAATAGTAGAATAGGGCTTTGCAAACTGTGCATCGCATTACGTATTTGTTTCTATTACGTCAGAAAAGTCAAACCAACCACTTTTTGATATCTGTAAATATGCATCTCATGCATAATATACATTACTAATTATCTACAGGGCAGGCTGGGTAGCAGTCACGATTCAATATTTTGTTTTTCTGCATTTATGTGCGAAAATAGTACGATTAAATCAGAAGGGTCCAGAAATAAATAAATTGCAATGAGAAAAATACGGATTGAGCTTCCTTGAACATTTTAATGAAGGTTGTTGGGTGTTAAGGATAGCCACTGGCCACCATACCTAGCAAATTCATGAGAAGCTAACTTGTGGCCCATGTGAACTCGTACAAAATTTTACTGATGTGCCAACCTTAACTTCGGCGGAAGATGCACTGGGTAGGATTCTAGGATTGGCCCTATTTTAATTGAGTTCTCCATGA
>JAQFYC010003807.1:0-19408 GCA_034694165.1 Tomocerus mixtus
TGCTTTGACTGGAATAGGAGAACCATACCAATGCAATGTGGAGTGCGAGTATCTTTTGAGTAGTACAGTAGTAGTGAATGGAGTGGAGGACGCCATACGGGACAGACAGACAGACTCAACTCTTCGCATGAAGAGGAAACAAGTTCCCTCTTAATAAGTACTCAACTAATGTAAGTTAGACTCTTAGGTACATCTGTAGGGAGATGTTAAGGCAATGTAATATTTATGGAATGACGCATATGAAGAACCCGTATCAAAGATTCTCGCTAACTTGAGTTGAAGGAAAGGGAAACAAAGGGAATACCAGTAACAATGGACACTTAAGTTTCACTTTATCTTTGTTAGTCTTCCGTTCGTATCATCTGGGTTTCAACTTAAAGGCTTCTACATTCATTCAGTTTAGCTAGCTAAGCACTTTCACCTCCCACGGTACAATGTTCCCATTGTCCTAATAATATAACATGGTCCGGAGCTAAATACCTATACCTATATAAGTATACTTCCTCTGCAACTGGCAACTGGGGTTTGTAAGTACATGTACTGATAAAAATATTTTACCTGAAAAGGAAACGAAAAATACAATGGAGTCAAAAGATATGTAAGCATCATTCATTCAGAGGGAACTTTCGTATATTTTGACATCTAACATAACATAACTGATGCTTACCCAATTATAAGTCTTACTGTCCGTTTAGTAGCTGTAAAAGATGAATTTAGGATTATAAATTATTACAAATTATTTAAAAGATACTTTTATTAGCGATCATTTTTAACGGTTAAGTAAGGATCTCAAAGGTATATTTTTTCCCACTACAGAAGTCGTAGGAAACCGAGAAATTGTTAGGCAGAATTCCTTCAACCATATGAGAATATAATTCTGTTCTCCTCTCTCGATACATGAGCACGGTAGTTCCGAAATTAAAAGGGATTCCACGATAGGAACGAATAGATTCCACAACCTTACGGAAATCCGGAACATGTATTCTATGTTCTGTTATAGACTTCCTGTTTTCCTCCAGAAACATGGCCTTGTGTTTTCCTTATCCGAACTGCGCATTAGAATTTCAATCATTTCGTATTTCAGAATTCAGATAATGAATAAAAAATCGATAAAGTTTAAAACATTTTAAAGGTAAGGAGTTATTGAATCTAAAGCCATAAAGAAACAGGAAATTGTGTATATGATGGACTTATCATGTACGTTCTTTTATCTTTACCTACTCATATTATTAGCATCGAAAGGTAAAAGTAAATATTATACTCAATTTCTATGGAATATTCCCGAAAAAGAAAACTCCCTCTTGAAAATGATGATCTAAATGAACTGAGATGAACCCATTGTTTAGTCTACGTATATAAAAAACAAAAACACAGTAGAGAAGTAAGGCAAATACTGAATTTTAAACATTTCTAGTAAAATAATAAGAATGCTCATATAGACATACAATGCCATTAGTTTTGCATTATTGCAATATTTATTATCATATGCGTAGCGAAAAATAACATTTTCTTTTCAACGAGGCAGTAGTAGTATCATTATCATATATATTATTATGTAAGTAGGCTGCAAATAAAGTAAACTGCACGTATTTCAACAACTACTATACATAAGACTACGACTACGACGCAAAAAAGAACAGCCCTACAGTCGTATGTAAATCTGGTAAACAAAAATAGTTATGGATATGCTGGGTTAGAGTTTAATTCAGAATACCATACTGTATTAATAATAAGTAATATAAGTATCACTTTGCACTCCTTTTGTGTAACAAATATTTACGTTTGATAGTAAATAGGAGTGCGATGACATCCAAAATAGGTAATAACATGGCAATAACAAATGCTTGTTTACTGTAGTATAATCTGCTAGATAATACATAATATTTGCTGTTGCTACATCCGTCTGCCTGCATATTATGTATGTACATATATTTATTACGACATTATTGTAAACAAGAAGTGTGAAGTGGGCAAAGCCTGAAAAGTAAATGAGTTTAATAAAGAGCCTGCGAATACAGATAAAGAGATAAATAGAAAGACCTTGGAGTATATTTTAGAAAGATAATTGCATGTTTACTTTTAAAATCTTTAACTTAACTACTTATGAGGACCTGGAGGTCAGATGCTGACCCTTATACTCATAAATGGGTTTATTTTTTACTTAATGTACATAGTATTTACTAATAATCATGTGTATTAATTTTGGTGCTTTCATTTTCATGCAGGTCACTATTAAAGGAATTAACAAAACAAATAGTGTATAAAATATACATACAAACATGTATGTATCAATGTATATGTGAAAGAAATGCTACTATAACTACTATATACTGTATTTAGTTAATATGGCACTCTACATAATGTTATGAATATTATTATTCGCATTTATCCCTGAAAACAAGCCTAAAACATAAATCTGTTACTCAGTAATTTGCAACCTAATTACAGTCATATAGGAACACATGTGACTACTGCATACATACATAATCATGTGCTGTATAATAATTTAGGTATACTTATAGTATGTATTTCACATTCATCTCATTCTCATTCATGTGTATATGTGTGTACACAAATTATCTGAGTTAGTAGTGCCAACATATGATATGTAAAATAATATTTCGGTACCTACAGATACTATGCATATACACACTGTAATCCAGCATGTGGCAAGACAAGATCAATTTTGCGTCCAGTCCAGTATAGTACATATGCATACCATGCAAAAACTGTTCATGAGGAAAATGAATGAATCTTAATTTGTTGATTGAATCATATTATTGTGAATTCTTGCAATTAACTAGATCGTTTGCACACTATTCAATTGAAACTAAACCAAGTACGTCATAACTCTCTAATCAAAATGTGGCATCAAGCATCCTTTACTTATTTGCTCATATTTTATTACGTCTTCTATTCTCATTTCCCTTTTCTATATATAGTATCACAATGTTATAATCGTCATCTGCATGTCTGCATGATTTAGGTTTGAATTACAACATGCACTTAAATAGCACTTTATCATGATGTAGAATTATTAGGTCTTAAGGTGACTTATAAAAATAGTAACACTTATGCATGTACATAGTACATACCATTGTACTCAGAGGTTGGCGTTAGGCAGCTTTCGATTTTAGGTACTACTACATTTTCCTTGTTAGAAGATCTGCCAGTCTCGTTCTCATAATATAAGTTAGTGTTTATAAGCGATTATGGAGCAATATTATTATATTATTATAGGAAGGTGACCTACAATATTATATTGGTACTTACAAGCATGTGTTTCAAGTCACATCATCGACAGACAGAAATAAAGACAGATTTATGACTCTGTTGTCGCCTTCTCAAGAAGCAGAGCCGAATATGATCAATTATTAATGGCCATGCCATGCCAGAAGAATAAAAGTGAGCCGGGTTTTATGTACATATCCTACGTAGATCTTGTATGGATTGGGTGTGACTAATATTTCATCCTTGAACAAAAAGTGTAAGACAGAACAGTGCAGTTTAATGAAGACAGACGAACGTTGGAAACACAAATCAGTACTAATGGCATTGTTCAGTGGACTGTGCGGAAATGCTTATTGTGCAAAAGCTCCAGTGCAAAAAATTATGTTCGCAATAATAGAATTATACTGCAGCTACGTATACAAATACATTCACGACAACCCTTATGGAGGATTCCTTACTTGTACTACTAGTAAGTAAGTTCTACTAGTGCTAGTGTACCATACTAAGTACATAGGAAAGATATTTTCAATTATCTGCAGATAAAATTGCATTATGTAGCAGCAATAGCATTAATACTATTAAGAGCTTGTAGCGATTATTACTCAGTCAGATTATGAATGCATATGTACTATAGGTACTTAATTGTATCTGTAGTAGTATATTAGTTATTTATATTCGGTAAGTGTAGTTTAAAATATTATTGCTAACGTGTAGAGAAATACTTCTAGATAATATAGGTACTAGTGTAGTAAAATGCTTTATTACTTCGTGATGATGTGATAGAATCATTTATTTCCCTCGTGGTGATTGATAGTTTGCGCATTGCTCATCATGATTCGTACTTGAGTAAATAAAATCATTAAAATAATATTTCCCTAATAAGGGGATCGTATTTCATGTTCATTACGAATGACAAGGGATGAAATGTTAATTTAATAGTATTTCTATATGCCAGTAAATCTGCATTGAGCCCCGACTCTGACTAGAATAATAATTACTTAAGACAATCACATGCGGCTTGTCTTTGGCCTTTCTTGCCCTTGCTCCTCATTTTTAGTAGCACTTAATGTATGTATTTTTAGCATTGTTCAGTGCATAAAGTAAATATAGGTAATAATTTTACACTACAACTACCTATGTAATAAAGTTCAAGACTCTCTTCTTATGTACTACACGTATAGGACAATGAATGAACTGGAATGGGTAACTGTGGCTAATAAACTCATTTCCCGATTTATGGATGCCAAATGTTTCGTCTGCTTGTCACAGAATTTTGCAATTAGTCTGCGTTTGAAGTTCCTTTGAGGAGAGGCAATGAAAACAGAGAGTGTCACATTGTCATTGAAAATTCTTTCCTATTTACTTGATTTGATTAAGTACATACATACAGATACGATACATTGTCTGCAGTAGTGTAAGTGTAATTGCACTTACAGACGCAGACGCTTAATTAAAACACATTTGCCTTTCAGCTGTAATACCTCAAGCAACTGAGACAAGATATACAACCTAAGACTGCAATAAGTAAAGAATCCTGCAGTTTTCGAATTTAGTTGAAATTTATTGATACTACAATTCAATCGGAGTAGTAGGATAACTTTGTGCCAGTTGAGTCAGTTTGGAATGCAAGGCCACATTTTTAGCCAAAGCTCCCTGCTCTCCTTCTTGAGAGGAGTTTGGAAGGCGATTTCTTGGATCCTTATTTCTGGTCTGGGTATGATTTATTATCCTTCTCTGTATTTTACTCTTATCTGACTATAGCCCTTATAAGTAGATGTGCAAGGCAATTCGACAGGCAACTTTTTAAGGGAATTTACAATAAAATTAATTCCTTTTATGTGAAACACCCGGTTTATTTTCCCATGTCTGTACCTATACATACATAATACATAAAACGTTACGGCAAGAATAGCTATATAACTTATACTTACCATCTCTCTACTTTTAATACGTAGAATCCTTTGCCGAAATTTGCAGGGCTACAGCTTTAAAATGTTGCAGCGGATATATTATGTTATTATATTTAAAGTTCTTACGGCTGTAGGGTTTTGTCTTCTTTTTTCCTTTGGGATCTTTTCCCTTTGACTCTAACGGAATTTTCAATACATTGTGCCCACCCCTATAATATATTGACTCCCGTTAGGCGACAAATTTTGAAAATGATCTCAGAAGATAGTCGTCACTATAACGTGAGCACCGGGCGACTTGGTCGCCCTAGAGGCCTAACCTAACCTAATTATTGTAATTATAAAGAACGAACCTTGTTTGACAATTAAATTAAACCCACCGAAATGCATAGGGGTGGACATCAGGGAATGGGGTCCTTGAAATTATATTCGAAGTGAATTCAGGAAAATTCCGTTTTTTTACTTTCTTGTATCGAGGGGAAAAGATCCAAGGGAAAAGGAAGTGCTACGGAAGTGCTACGACTATCGGGGTCATACCATAACTTTCATATACAAACGCAAAAAGTTTAGATCGAGTTATGAAGAATTTGGCTTTAAAAGAAATATTTGATTTCCTGATTTAAGGTGCCAAGTCGAGGAGATCTAAGGGAACCCAGGATGTGGACAAGTTGAAAACTTTCAAAGATATTCCAGGCCCAAGAGCTTTGCCGTTTATTGGCACTGTCTTTACTAGCGGTTGCAAGAAGGATTTAATAAAACATAGCAAAGGTGGGTAATAAAAGTTATCCTATAATATGCTACTCTACACGAGACAATTTTACTACCTATTGTCTTAAACTACATACTGTGTACACTTTATACGCTCATAGCATTAGGAAAAGGTGGTAGTGAGATATCGGATACGCTATATAGCTTAGTAAGAATCCAAACTATTTACCTATTGTGTACCTATAATATAGTTAAACACATGGAGTTACCAAAATATATTATTATAAAGACAAAGTAATAGCATGCCATAAACTTTTAATCAATGTCACAATTTTCTAAGACAAATCATCTCATGTGTAGCCAACATGTGCACAATATTTCATAATTTTGCTAAATTGAGGAGTAAATCTCACTTGAGAATTTTTATTGTTCTCTTTAGCCCATTTGTCGAAATATGGCCCACTGGTTAGAGAAGAATGGTATTGGAACTACCCTCTTATAATTGTCTATGACCCTGAAGATATTGAAACTGTGTTATCAACTACTAAGTATATACGTCCCGGACTGGAAATTATGAAGAGAAGTTACAAAAACATTCCAGAAGGAACAAACTTCTTCGGAGGAGGAATGGCCAATGCGTATGTTCAATATTTACAACTTTACAAGTTCAATAATCTTATTATGTTTTATTAGAAATCTATTTACATGTTCTTCCTGGTTTGGTTACTTGGCTGTCGTTCTCGTCCATTGGCTCCAATCTCACATGATAATAATGACTTTGCTCCAACTTGTTTGCAGGAATGGGAAACTCTGGGGAAATTTCAGAACTGCTTCCAAAAATATTCAAAGCACAAAATTCTTGGAAAGTTTTATCCCCAATGGTAATAAAATAGCAGAAAACTTAGTTGGAATCTTGTACGAGTGTGGATCTTATGTTGAAGATTTTTCCCTTTTCCTTACACGCAGCGCAATCGAAAGTAAATCAATAGATATCTAAGTTTCTTAGTATATTTGATGAAGAAATATCAAGACATGTTGATTTAGGATATCATTAATTTTCTATAGACAATTTTCAACTTTGCTTTGGGCAAAAAATTGGAGTTCTTCAGAAAGAAGAAATTAATCCTGATCTTCATGTAGGGGAATTTGAAAATGACTTGAAGATGTTTTGGGAATCTCTAAATGAATCTATTAAAGGGTATCCTTGGTGGAGACACTTTCCCACTAGTACCTGGGAAAAATATATCAAAGCGGAGACTTCTTTATACAAGTAATCTATAATCTAGCACTATTTATCATGATGGATTTTATGGTTTCTCCTCTAGAAATTTTTAACTGCTTAAATTGCCCTATTAAAGTACATAGGTTATAATTTTAATTTATGTTTCCGCAGATTTATCACCGATATTGCCCGAAATGGTAGTCAGTTGGATGGTTTAAGTTGGTGGATTATGCAATCAGAACATTTGGAGAATTCTGAGCAGTATGATGCTTTATTTGAATACTGTGTGGCAACACAAAGTGTAAGCATTCCAAATTCCCAACTATAATTATAATAAATTATCCCAGTAAAAAACTTAAAGTTTTCCTGGAACATGATTGCAGACTGCCAGCACACTGCACATAATGTTTCAATTAATTGCCAAGGACAATAGGATTCAAGACAAGTTATACGAGGAATTGAAAAGTATTCTGCCACATAAATATTCTCAATTGAATGCACACGTCCTTAAGAAATTGCCTTATTTGAAGGCCTGTATTACCGAGGCATTTCGCCTGGTTCCCATTTCTCCTAATTTAGTAAGGATTTCGGAGGAAGAAATGACTTTAAAAGGTCACCGTATCCCACCGCATGTAAGTTGTTGTATACAAATAGTAGAACATTGCTTGTTAGGTTAATGTAAAGTTATAGTATTGCCCTTGCCGAGGCTCTAGAATCAAGACATACTCGCTTGGATGAACTTAATTACTAAAGCTTAGCTCATTAATATTATGTTTACACATTATGTTATATTTCCAGACACTGCTTTTGTGCCAAACTTGGTACAACTGCCTACAAGAAGAAAACTTTTATAAAGCTACAGAATTCAGGCCAGAGCGTTGGATGCAAGATCTTGATTTAAATGAAAATTTAGATGAGGACAACTTCGCTAAAAGAACGAGAATGATGACACACTTTGGAATCGGGCGAAGGAGTTGCCCTGCAAAGAAGTTTGCTATCCAGGAATTAATGATTACTTTGGCCAAGGTGAGGAAAATAATAATAGCAACCTTTACAAGACAGAATCTAATCTCAAAGCATAGAAATAACTAGGAAAAATTACTTTGCAGGTGTTTCGACATTTTCATTTGCGCTTCCCTGAAAATCTGAGCTTCTCATACGAGTTTCTTCAAACTCCGACTAACGTCCCTTTGAAATTATGCATAACAAATAGGCCGGACTAAATACCCGGCCGGGAGCAACTGCGTGACAGCTACAAAGTTCTTATAAAATGTTATTTTAATTACGTTGTTGTAAAATAGTAAAAAATATTGCTGTACACTGGGAAAATAATTATATTTTAATGATACCGTGTGTTGGGAAAGACTTTTCAGCATTTCCATAAAGTGAACTGTTTGTGGTGTACTTACAGTAAAGTAAAATGTATTAAATTATTTTTGTTGTTGAATTGAAATGTGTCTTTGAAAGTATTTCCTGTCGATATAAATAAATATGCATTCTAATGAATGCCAAGGTCTGGAATTGAGTTTTTACTTGTGACCTCTTCCCGTTCGCACTGCTACAACTGGAGCGGCAACAACAGGCTTGTCTTTCTTCTTTTTAGGACCATATTCAGCTGTGGCAATTAATGCATCCTGGAAAAATTCATATGGAAATCATAGTTATTATGCTCTTCCATTCTATTGTTCTATATACTATACTATTTTTAATCATGAGACTCGTAAAGATCATTATTCTGAATCTTTCGAACCTTTATTTGGTCGTTAGCTTTTTTCAATAGAGTCATTCTCTCCAGGTGTTTCCTCTCCTCTAAATTTGAATGCTCAAGGAAAACTTCTTTGACAGATTCAATCTTCTTTTCCATTTCACCAATTTTTTCTCGAATTTTATCGCGCTCTTCCAAAACATCAGTAATGGAGTCTGACAAGGCCAGGAGTTCTTCTTCATGATTTAATGTTTTCCGTAGACCCAGGGCACAGCAGCTTTCATAAACTGTATGGTAACTCCACAAAGTTGATTTTATCGTGTCCCTAACCTGAGCCATTATCATTCCTCGCTCTACACAGCAAATTGTTACTTGACGAATCAACTCATCTGGAAAGCAAGATAATGTCAGTCAGTACAGATGTATAAAATGTTATTATTAGAGTTATTAAATGTGTTATTATATGTGGAAAAATAACTTTATGTAAAATACCAAAGCATTGTAGGTAAAGATCAAGCCGAATAGAGCACAACCCGTACACTTTGGTATTTTTCGACTTGAGAAGATTATCTAATGTTGTCTTTATATTGATTACTTCTATCCGAGCTGCTGGAATGCAGCTAACCTGTTATATCCAAATCCAACAAATTAAAAACTTTGAAAAATTAACATCCATATCAGATGTATTTTAGAAACATCAAGCGCTAAAAGATTTTATAATTACGGATTGATGCCAGTGTTCTCCATTTGTTGTCCATTGTTTCGGAGGAAATATTTTGTTAAGACTCGCTTGAAGCTCATTTTGTGCGGAATGCTTGCATATAATGGGACGGTAATCATATGGCCATTTTAGCTGCTTTGCGGTTACACCAGTTGATAGATCATTCTAAAAATATCATGATACATATGCATAAAATTATGATCCGAATTCATAAAAAATTACAACTGCGAAATAATAAAATACATATACAAAACAACTCTAGTATTTTATTTAAAAATAGATTTTTGAAATACTTACCTGGTTTGAGTACCCTTTCTTTTTCACAATATGTTTATCGTCCGTTATACTGGGACTGGCGTATTTTAGAAAATAGTCTCCAAATTTTCCTTTAATACGATCTCGATTGCGATGGATTTCATTATCATTAATAGCTTTCTTCACTTGAGCTTTTACATTAGTATCAGTAGTAGCAAGGACAAACTTGGTCACAGTGTACTTGCTATCTTGTAACTTTGGTATACCCAGATTTGTCATTACATGCTGAACACGGGGTCCTCCAGGTGGCTTGAAAAACTGGGTTGCTTTTGGTCCGGAGGGTGACGTAGCCATAAAAATGGATTTAATTTCTTTTGCCGCTGTCTCTTTAGACTTCTTTTTCCCCTGGCGTTTCTTCGATTTAGTCGGTGTAGGTGATTTAACCTTCATATTGGCTATATTTGCTGTTTTTTAAAACAAATGAGGACTCAAAACTGGAATGCTACCTGGAATACGTTTTGATATCGCAATCAGTGAAACTTAATTGTTTTGTAGGTACAATTTGCATTATTACTTTATCTGGGGCTACAGGCACTACATACACTCCATAAAATTCATTACATTCAACGATCACAGAAAGATCCTACAGTTGGTAAGTTGGTACTTATATACAGTGGTGCCTATATCCAGGAAAACTGTTTATAAGAAATGTTGTAATAGTGAAATCTCAATCACAAACCAAAGAATACCGTTTAAATGATATTATTTGTCATTCTAGCACGCGGTCGAGAAACTGGAACTGGACATTCTATTATTCACTCATGGTGATAATAAACGCATCAAAAATCGTTAGTGACATAAGAAAAATGAGATTTTGTTGCGGTCTCATTACAGTCTCATGGAAAATCTGAATCCAAGAATTCCAGCATAAACATTTGGACCATGCAAAATGCAAATAAGAGTTACATGGCAACTTAATACTTCCCATACGCAATTTACCTGCCATCTAGCGCTAAATTAGAAGATTACAATTTTGACAATATTCTATCTTCGCAACGTAAATCGTACTCGTGCTCAAGATCAAGAAGTGGAAGATTCTTCACTTTCTCTTTCTTTTAATCGGACAGCTGGCCTGAGTAAGTACACGTTTGGTATTTCTATTTTGTAAATTGAAATTAAACTAAGATAAGTAATTTTGTATTTTTATTTAATTATAGGTACATTTTGCTCTAAATGGTCAAGCAGCCATCATCGGGGACGATTTCTTTAGAAAATCCAGAAAATATTAAGCGTTCTTGTTAGTTAGTCTGTTTTACTATTTCGTAAAATTCTCCAAATTTCTTTTTAAGTTAATAACGTGAACTAGAACCAGAATGGCTGCTAAAGTAACATTTAAAATTGTCCTTACATCGGACCCTAAGCTCCCGTTCAAAGTTTTAAGTGTACCTGAAAACACGCCGTTTACCGCTGTATTGAAATTCGCTGCTGAAGAATTCAAAGTTCCTCCAGCAACTTCAGCAATTATTACTGACGATGGAATTGGAATCAATCCTCAGCAAAATGCTGGAAATGTATTTTTGAAACATGGTTCAGAGCTACGCCTTATACCGAGGGATCGAGTGGGATCTGTCTAAATCTAAATGGGTACATTACATTTATGAATTATTTGTGTATAAAGAGTAGGAATGAATATTTAGTGTTTGTAAACAATCAAATAAGTAAACAATACAAGTAATATTAGTTTATAGTTATGTATGTACAGTAATAATTTGTAGACCTTATATTAAGTGACTTACATTTTGATACAAAACTACATTTATTTAGCTACTACTAGAAAATGGAAAATAATGATTTCTTTTTGTTTTTTGTTTGCAGATGTTTTCTTTACTTCGCTAACAAAATCAAGCACTCCTTCTGAATATTCGCATACTGAATATATGTATGTTGATCGTATTAAGTATGTATTTCTATTTTGTTTAATAAACACATGTTTATAAATTAATTCGACAAGACAATCGCATTCGGGATAATTTCTTATCTAAAAGTATATGGAAACTGTAAACAGGCTCAACTAGACGTATGATTAAGTAGCAAAAATAAACACAAAATTAACAAAATTATAAAGCAGACATTATATTGATAATTTATTACTTTTGCACTTTACGTTTCACTGCCATTTACAATGATGTAGGTAGGTACAAGAAGGATGTGTGCCAGAATTTTTCTCTGTAACTTTCTCCTACTTTCACTCTCATAACTTTCAAGATTTTCGTGATATTTATTTAATTTTAATTACTAAATCAAGCTAACGAAGCGTCAAGATCTTTTGAATTGAAGGCCTTGTTTTTTTACTTATTATGAAGAATCGGGGGTTAAAGTGAGAGATGAGTAGGTTAGAAAAAAGGCTGACTATGTATTCCTGCATATTTGGAGAAAATAAATCATGCCTACTCAGGTAAACCGGCGTATTTTGAGGAAATTGCTTATGACCTAGGTTTACATAATATATTACGTAATATTAGTTATGCCTCTTATGGTGTTACATTAAAGTATATTTTAGTTATATTTTTATGTGGTTCCCTGAGTATACGCATCGACTAGAGAAAGTAACCAAATTGTCCTTCATAAAAAAGTAATGTTCGCATAAAAGAATTGGGTTTCCAATTTAAGTTCAGCGTAGCAAAAACGTTCTACCAAGCAAGTACAAAGCCATAATATGTAAAACCAACGATAAGTACTCTACTTAATATTTATTTACACATGTAGATTAAAAAGACTTCGAAATAGCTTTCACTACTTTCCCCACTCAATGAAAGTTTAAAAGACGCAAAATTGAATCTTTCATCATTCTTTAAGGACAGCACATGAGAAAGTAGCGCTGGCGCTATAGGAAGAACCACCTGCTGCTCTGCTATTGATTGGTGATATAATAAAAGCTGCTATGTTCTTCATCTGTGCTCTACTTTTCCTCAGTCAAACAAGGAAACAGAAATATTACTTTACGTAGTAAGACTTTCTTCTAATAGAAAAAGTTTTGATGTTGAATCTATTGGATCCCGTTATAAGGAATAGTAAACTACTCAGAGAGCTCTCGAGAAAATAAGTAAAATATGCTGCCATGCATTTTATGAGATATATTTTTTAAACTCGATGAAGTCGATTTCATTTTGTCTGATTCTGACTTTTCAGGAGAAAGTGTACGTACACTAGTCCAAAAGGAAGTAGCGTACACATTTGTACTACGTAGTAGGTTTTTGGTGCTCAACTCTTATTCAATCAAATATTCCTAGTCGTGTAACGACATAAAAGCAAATTCGATACATTTTACCTTTAGGAAAGCTATACTAAATGTGTCTATCTATTTTCATGGGCGATGTTTCATTTAAATTGATGTTGGAGTGCACTCAGACAGGAATATGACATTTTGCCTATTCTGTGGATTTGGAAATCGTATCTATATGTACAAATACATATATAAATACATTTCTACTACATAAAGCATGTATAGGTATATTCCAAAAGGTATCTAGAAGGAATTATGGAGAAAGCATGCTTAAGCTAAGGTTGAGCTGAGCTACCTGGGAAAGTTGCTCTATATCTCTGTTATAACTTTCGACATGATGATCAGCAGATCTACGCATGAATGGTGGAAGCTGCTGCTAGCTCTATAGTTTGCCTTCGTTTCTCTGGCCTGAACTGTTATTGGACAAGAAATTTTTTGATGTTGAAAGAGAAAGAAATAGGGCACGAAAATAACAGACTGTGCTATTCTACAAGTACAAATAACAAACATCGGGAAATATTTTGCTCTTGGTAAGGAGCAGTTGGAACAATAATCCCACACAAGGATCATCCCCAGTGGCAAAACAATATAAAACAATCTCTCGAGTATTTTAATAACGCTGGCTTAACTTTCCCTTTTTGTGAACATTTATTACGCAACTAATATATAAGTAAGTAGAAACGAATCTTTAAGCGAAAGTACAACATTGAGTAGTTTTGACAAGAGTAAAAAAGAAAGCAATAGAAATACTAGAAGCACTGGGTTGACCAACAAGTATTTGCCAATACAAATCCATCACGTAATGTATTACATAGCTTACTCTCATAGGAACCTAATACAATATGTTTTCCAGCTACATTTGTAATGCCTGTGATGTACATCTGTAACACCTGTGCGTATTACATTTCTATCAGTTTCAAAAACCAATTAACTATATACAAAGAGCGACCAAGTGTAAGTTAGCTGCCTAAATACATCAGTAGACAATATTTTGTACGTACAAGTAATACTATAGGCTAGGATGAGTGTACCTGCACATCTTGTCAGTTAATCAATACTTTATCTTATCGTCTACCTTTCTCTTCGGCTCTTCAAGAAGGTGAGCATGCTATATTAAATACTTACATTACATATAAGGTTTACTTTAGTACGAATGGTTGAAAATACTTGCACTACATGTTACAATAACTACTGTCTTGTATTTATGTTTAACGAGCCCGTCAATCGCCCAGGCCATGACAAAAAGCTATTTGTACAACAATGTATTGCATAACAATGTATTTCCACACAGAGGAATCCAGCTTATTACTTAGGACTGAAAATAAACTGCGATTGGTGCATTGAACGTACTGTTAGTTTAGTTGATGGCTATTTAATCGTGCCTTTCATTATGCTTAGAATTAAGAAATAATAGTTGTGGCTGCTGTTTATTATTAGTTGTGAGATTAGCCAGTAAATATTTTTCTACACAAGGGCACGTCACCCAGGACATATGGTCAAATAAAAAATGGTACTTATAGATTCGTAATTCTGACAGACTCTAAGCAAGGTTGGAAATTACTGAAATCATAGTTAAATGTATTATGCTACTTACGTAGTAAGTATATAAGCAAATACAGTAGCAGCATCTGCTTCTCCCTAGCATCATATTGTTCATCTTCCTTATACTTAAGAAGCTTTGAACCATGTTAACTTTGTTACTTTCACTGAAATTTCCAGTATACTTAATGCAATAATACTTTTTTCCTTTTAGTGATAAATAAGTCTCTAAAAAAGAACAAATACAGACACACTAAAACCTATTCTTCATTGGCATTGGCTTACACACAGTTCGATATTTGCGAATGTAATATTATTACGTCTGTCAGGGATTTTAGTAACTGTACATGGATGGATGATATAAAATATGGCTCTTATGAGACATACGGTGAGTTCAAAGAAGTTGTGCTCACTGTAGTTGTGCACGTCAACGCAGTCTCAGAGCTGCTGTATGTACTTATATTATGGATATGACATCTTTTTCTTCATTCTGGAAAAAATATGTAATTGTGAGCTCTTCCGTACAGTAGCGTCCATTGAGATAGGTTCAGGCTTACTACAAGGTATGTAATGGAAAGACGGCTACTTTTATCTGAAGATACTAAGTAATTAAAGGTATGTACATACTAGGATTCTTTATCATCTAAGCGTAAGTTAGGAAAGTAATGTGCCGTGCACATATTTCTGAGTTGACGCTACTGGGCTACTAGTGAACACATCTATAGACATTATCTTATTTTATGTTGAGATATATTGCATGGGAAAACAAGAGTTTCCACTTTCCCCACTATTTCCATGGTCTCTATGTATTTATTAGCAGGAGTCAGTTTTTAAACGAGGACAGTTCTATTCTGCCATTGGGGGAAGACGTTATGCTAAGTGAATCTTTCTACGTGATGGCTGAATCAATGGGCGACGAGCCTGATTTCTCTACCTTCGAGAATAAAACGGGTCTTGCCGAAGATATGAAGTTTCTCGCTTCCATGCCCGAATTGTGCGATGTAACTTTTCTCGTCGGGGATACAAGAGAACCTGTCTGTGCTGTCAAAGCCGTCTTAGCTGCCAGAAGCAGGTGAACACAAATTCTTAATTAATCTAACAGAGCCTTGAATATTAATCTTATCCTACGTAGTGTGAGTGTGACTGTTTCAGTTCACTGCACGGATGTTATACTTACTACTTCTTTGTAGAGTTAAGCACTTAATTATTTAAGAACATGCGTGTCTTGCTTATAATATGTAATTAATAACCAATATAGTACTAGTGCATTCTGACGATTCTGTGTATTAAGGATTCTTGGGGGACAGAGGAAAGCTCATATAGAGAAATTCGTCATGTCCATTTACTAATACGAAAATTCCTTTAAAGCTAATAAAAAATTTCAACGCTAAATTAAAGATCCCTTTATCGTATTGTTCCATGTCAAAAGCTCGATTTTTGAAGTTTAAGAGTTTTTTTTATCCTTTTCCGGTAAAAAATGAATTCTTAGGTAGTACAAAGAAGGCTGGAAATATATTAAATCATTATGAAAAAATGTTAACACTTAAGCGGGAAATTCCATGCATTGTCTATCGATATTGTCTTCTAGGAGAACTTTTAATAATTAACTTTGTTTGTTAGGCTAAATGCTATTTTAAATACAACCAAACAGATCCTATAAAACCCGTTCCATATTGGGAAATACTTCTACACAAAAATCCTTATACGTGCAGTGAACAGTATTTAATAGGTCAAAGTAAGTGTAGTAGCCGGAGCGCTATGAATTAATTTATTTGCATTCATCTTAGCTAATTTAATAATTAATTAACAAATATCTCTTACAAGCACACCTGCTAATTATTACATTACCTTACATTATTAATTATTAAACACAGTGCAGTATGCATAGGTAAAGATTTGGTATTCCCATTCCTATCCCATTGATAAATAGTTCATATGTTGGGTATATGTATACTCTTTCAGTAATAACTTTCTCTAGATGAGTAAAATGATCTCCCTAAAATAATTTCTGAAGTTTCATTAATTAGAAGTCATAATTAATTTACTATCATTATGTCTATTCTTTAAACATAATATTTAATAAAAGAATAAAAGTTAATTATATTTTGAGTAAGATTCATGAAGTCATTACACAAATAAGAGTCTTGCCATTGGCAGGCATAAAAGCTCATCTAAGTAAATCTTAAATGTATGTAATGTGATGGCAATTTCTTTAAACTTATTACAGGGTATTTTATAAGCTGCTGTATCAGACTCCATCTCCACAAAAGAAAAAAGAAAATGCTCCAAGGGAAAATAAATTACGCTTGTTTTTGAAAAGGAGTTCTGAGCCGCTGCTTAATATGCAAAATCCTACAGGTCCAAAGCCATCGGTATGTTCACTTTACTTAAGAACATTTACAAAGTTTACATTACATACTACATATAAGTACTATTATAATTTCAGTCTACTTACACATTACATAAATAGACGATAAATAGACGAATATACAGTCTCACTGTTTTTACGCCAAACTGTTTAATGCAACATTAAAATTCACATTAAAACAATTTCTGTATTAATTATGGAAAAATTTCCAAATTATAACACTATGATTTACATAGCATTGTCATTTAGTGAATACTTAACTGAAAAGTATGTTTACCCAATTAAAATTAGCGAGGATTTCAGCAGCAACTGTCTACAATATCGGAGGTGACTTTCTTCCGCCTTCCTTTGTCTATCTGTCTGCCTTTCTTTTTCTACTTTCACTCTCCCTTTCCCCATTTGTTCGTTCGTTCGTCATTCATTCATTTGCTTGCATCATCCATCTTTGTCTATGTGTCTATCTGTCACAGTTCCCTTATCACGCAATCTGGTTTCATATTCATACAATTACTAGAGCTGCTATTCTTATATAATATTACTTTCGTATATTTAATTATACTTATACTTATACTTTACAAAACTGAGTAAATGAACACAATCTCAGTGTCGTCATTTTAATTTCAATGGTTTTCATTTTGATGCTAATACTATTACTTTTACATTTAATTTTCGAGAGTATGGAATGCCGTGGCGTGACCTTTTTGCACTTTGTACATTGTGTTTGTTAAACCCTATACTTACCTTCCATATCAAAGTAGCACTACAGCCTACTCATTTCGCACATAAATGCTGCAATACCTATAAAGTAATTGACACTCTCTGCGTTTGAGAATTTTTGAGTACTAAGGCTATTTAAATATTTGCCTTGCCTCTGCTATATAAAGAGATACAGATGAATTTTCTGAAATGAACTGCCAACAGTTGTTTGTGCAAAAGTACTGTTACAGTATAATTCTTTTATACTTATGCATTTACGTGAATATAAGTGCCTAAGCACAAATAGACAATACAAGACTACCAGCACTTAACATATAGGTACTATTCACTTAAGTACCTATCCATGTTCTCTTTTGTTCTATATAATATAATTATTTTTAAGCACTTACTTATTACTACTTACCACTTACCTTATAATTATCTAATAGTATCGTTATACGTTATAACAACTGTTATGGAGATGTCGTCTTCATGAGATTTGTAGGATGCCTGTTTTACTGTTTCGTACCTTTTATTACTAACTGTGTAACATTGAATATTTTGCCAAATTGTCCATTCCAACCTGCCTACTGCAAAACGTAGGACGAGGTTGTTGAATGGACTAATGTTCATGTCTGCGGAATGCTGTTTAAGTATAATGTGAAAAGTAAAGTTGAGCAAATCACATTGTTTACTATTTCTGCTCCAGTTTGCAAATCCCTTTTAATTAAACTATGAGGTTCTCCTCCAGTTGAGTTGACGTTTTTGCTCAACGATTGAATACACTGCATGAATCCAGCCAGGCTATAATGTGCTTACAAAGGTTATCAGCTCTTTTACTGCTTGCACTTATGCTGATTAAATATTTCATATCCATCCAGCCACAACAACATTTTACGATGATCATTGAGGAGTTCGAGCCAGATGTTTTCCGTCAGTTGATTGAATATATTCATACGGGCTATGTCACTCTTCAGCCAAGAACTTTACTAGGTAATGCGATTTAAATAGTAGTGTTCGTTTATATTGTGCGACCCTGTAAATGGTGTAGTTGTATGCACAACATGAGTCGCTGAACAGTCAACAGCGTGAATAGGAGAAAGTACATAGCTTGCTTTCTCTTTTATAAATGTTTTACGTGTGTAAATGTGTAAATTAAACACGAAATCATCTGCTTTCTCTTTTTACATGGAACCCCCATTTAAAACTTTCACAAATAAATACTCCAGTCTTTGCTGACACTTTGATGTTATTGTAAATGTTTTAGAGCTCCATTAAAGGCGAGTAGATGTTTATTAAATTATGAAATAGCAGATTGCTGCAGAGAAAGTAAGAGTAAGCTTTCTCCTATGTCTATGTTTACTTGCTGTGTAAAAAGGTACTTATTTATTTCAACCTTTAATTACGATTGCGTGTTCTTATGTTTGGGACTGACTTTTTACTCAACTTTCTTTAGGAGTAATGAACGCCGCAGATTATTACGGTCTTGAAGAATTGCGAAAAGCGTGCATTGGCTTCGTGCAATGTTGTATCAATGTTGATACAGTGTGTGCACTCTTAGCATCAGCCGAAAGATATATTCAGTACAAATGTACAAAGTCGTTAGTACAAAAGGTATGAAACGAACAATTTAATTATGATATGCTTTAGTATATTTGGTGTATACGCAAATATAAATTGTGAAATTTTTGTTTATTAGGTACTAGAATTTGTAGATATGCATGGAACGGAAGTTTTAAACTTAGGCTCTTTCACACTTCTTCCTCAGCATGT